>JAWWML010037600.1:0-48419 GCA_035047165.1 Ormyrus rosae
GGTAATATAAGCAACATTTTTAAAGAGAAAAAATAACATTCCTTTATTTTGCGATTTGGTATCGAACCTCCTTAATTGTTGAGCAGATGTAAAAAGTTTTATCTTGTCTTTTTTCGTTGCGTGCAGTCAACTTCCATTACGTCGACTTCATTGTAGACTTTTCTCTCGCGATTTTCCTTGTCGAAATTAAAGTAAAGACGTCGCATATTTTATATCCTTTGCAGCGGCGTTATAATAATAAGGCTGTGTTACGCAATACACTCTCCAAGCGCTGCACTACCTGCTCTATTCTGCATTATCAGTTTCAAAGATATATCCTTGACAAAGCCGACAATAGACACAGACAAACGTCATTCCCCCCTATCCACTCTTAGCGGAAGCTCAACAGCCCCTGAAATTCAGTAAGAAATCAAAAACAATTCAAGCGCCACTCGACGAAAAAAGCTCCAGAAGAAAGAGCACGCGACTCGCGCCAAACTCGACGTCGAGACGCCGCAGTCGAGTCGAGAAAGAGAGAGAGAGGAGAGCGATCCTTAGCTCGATTGATAAGGTTACGCGGCTCGTCGCCGCTAAAAGTGCCGAGTAAGAGAATCGATCGATCCCGCGGGTTAGTGAAACTCAAAAGCCGGCTCTCTCTCTCCCGACGACAAGCGGCGCGCGCGCTCGCGTATCTGCGAAAGGCTGTCTGAGCCCTGTCGGGAAGTCTGCCGTCGCTCCTCGGGCTTCCTCGAACGTGTTACGTCGTGTACGAGCGCGACTTACGACGGCGCAATATTTACCTTCGTCTATATCCCGAGCAGCCGAGCAGCCCTCTTTTTAATCGGGCGACGACTTAAAGGATGCTTTTATCGCTCGCTCGCTGCATGTTCGACGACATGATTTTGGCCTCGTGCAAGAGACGTTAGGGCAGGCTAGATTACTTTTTACGGCCGGCGATACGAGAGAAATTTACGTCGAACCAGATTTGATTGCGTTCGGAATTTTTAAAATATAAATGTAAATTTATCGTTACCTTTTTTTTTTAAATGAAATAAAATGCAGTATGTTATATATATTTTTTAAATAAAATCGTGTTGCTGTCTATGAAGAAAGTATGATGTGTTAATACTAATGGCGGTATGATGTATCTGGAGTTGTTTTTTGGACAGTATCGTAAAACAATTGATTGATATTTAACGAGTAATAATTACAGTTAATTAATACAAATGACATTCAAAAACGCATTATTGATGTCATTACAATAATTAAAATTTGTTACTTTATACTAAAATTTTATTACTAACGTAATTTTATAACTTTTTAGTTCGAAAATCATATAATTTCTTGCATAAAATTTGAAATCAACATCACAAGGCCTTTTTCATTGAAATTATTTGAGTATAAAAAAAGAAAACTGAAAATAGTAATCGGTACGACAATTCGATACGTCTATTTTTATCGAATGCTAACGAACCCAAAGGATGACACGTATAAATAGAACTATAAATAAATGATAAGGTTCAATCAGGTGTGCTAAGCTAAAGATAACGCGCTTTTTCCGGGACTCTGCATTCAAGGGAATAATGAGTCCTACAGTTATGCCCAATGGCGCTAAGATTTTGCTTTGCGCGCAGTAATATCCATTTAATGAAGAAGCACATATCGATACCTTTAATAAAACACTTTCCAGGCTACACTTTTTAATTTTCGAGAAAAAGTTTTAAGCGCAACTTAAGATGCCGCTCATTTGAGCTCCATTAGAAAAGATATATCGAACATCCCGATATGACTTGTAAGGCGCCGCACGTTTATTGAGACAAAGAGAGCATTATAACTATTTCATGAGATGTTGCCTCGCTCAGGGGATAGATGCCTCGGTGGAAATAGGTGCAGCGTAATCAATAACAACCTCGGAGAATGGTCGAGTAAGCCTTAATCAATAGATTGGAAGATTGCCCATTTTCTATATATAGGCTTTCTCGATCAAAAGGACAAGAAATACAGCGCAGCATTAAAACTTATGATGACTTGCTCACCTTTTCGAATTAAAATTCAAGCTTCGATTCGACAGTCTAAGGCAGAATCATTTATCGATACTAGTTTAATAACATCTTGATTATGGAAGACTGCAGTTTAATTCGATTAAATACATTTACGGTTAATTGTCAGCAATCAATAGCAAGCAAGCAAATTGAATTAATGAAGCTTATTGACGTCGGGCAAACTCTTAGGTATACATGGTAATTTAGTTTGCAGAGATGGATCTTCTGTTAGACATCAAGAAAACGAGAGGAGTTCGAAAGTTCAGAATGAGAAACGCATTTCATTTATACATACAAACTCTAAAGTAATCAAAGAAGAGACGCTAACAAGTAAACCTGGTAGATCATTCGAAAAATTGTTCGTTCCGGTACAACGCTTTCTCGGGTTATCCTAAAACATTTACGCATTGAACCTTGTACGCTTAAATATTTTTATTAATTTCAGTCTCGTTTTATTTAACAATCTAGGTAAAAGCTGTGGGTGGCTTTCCTAACTTCATTTATTCGGCAGTTTTACATCAAACCTATTCCAAAAGCAAACGAAATTCAAGTATCAAACCGAATCGCATCACCGATATAATTCTGAAAATTGCCCGATAAAAGGCTCTTCAAATCCTACCATGAAAATTCACACCTTCGCTAGGCCAAGCTACCCCTCCGAAACTTCCGTCCCGACCGAAACCCCGAAATTTCAAAAACACCTCGAACTTTGCAACAACAACAACCGAATAAAGTTTAGGCAGCGGAACACGCGCGCCGCTAGTTTTCCTTTCCCCGCCCCCCACGAATTCCCGAGAGCGCGCCGGGCAAGAAAAACTATCCTGGCTCTTGGTAGGAAGCGCTGTTCGCCGCCTTTCCCTTCCCGCGCGACGGCGCTCTCTGCCGTAGTGTCGCAGTCAAGCTGGCTCCTCCGCTCTCCGGTCTCTCTGTCTCTCTCTGCTCTGCGCACAGAGGGAAGCTTCGGCCACATGGGTTACGTAATTGACTGCCGGTGTCCCTGTGATGATTGAAGGGCCGTGCTCGATTTCGGAGTGATGCTCGGGGCGTTTGGTGGACGCCGCGCTGCTAATTGAATGAGGCTGATTGGCTTTCTTGTTCGAAAAAAATTGGGTTATTCGGTCGGAAGGAATTGGTTGGATCTTTAAATGACTAAGAGGCGAAATATTTTGATTTTGCTACATTTAGGAAGGGAAAATTTAGAAACGATGCAGCGAGTTCAGTTAGAGGACTAAGAACCTTAGACGAGAAAATAAAGCAATTTGCTCAGCAATGCAAAGGTTTTAATTGCAGGTTTAAAAGAATCTCGTTTTTAATTACCTGCACGCTGTAATTAAACATTTTTAACACAAATATTTTTGCGTCGCGACATCTGTCCGAATGTTTGCCCGCCGATAGAATAATTTTATAACATTTTTATTATATCATTTCGTTAATTAGATAAAAGTTAACACCCATTAATGAAGCACATAAAGAGTGTCATTTCAAGCAAATTATAAATTTAAGTACATCATTACATATTCGAAAAAGCCGGCAACAGGGCTAAAAAGGAAAATTCAAAGTTCTTGTAAATGATCTTCACAGTCGGGGTTTCAGCTCCCCCATTTTGTAAGCGAAACTTCGGCCGCGATCCCTTCTCTCCTTGCACGTCATTAAGACTCCTTTTGCTGAAAAAAAAACGAAAAAAAAAAAAAAAACATGAAAGACCCAAGGCGAGTAAGAAAAAGCATTAAAACCCAGCTCGGGGGGGTAAAACGACCTTAAGTCGGGGCGGGCGCATTACAGGTGAGAAACGTATCCGAAAGTGGCGCAGTTCTGGCGCGGGGCGACCAGCAATTAAAACTCCTGGCTATCGCTCGGTAATTGAGCGAGAGCATGCAAACAAGCAACGCCTCTCTCTCAATTTTCAGCCGGCATTAATGAAAAGTGCGCCGCGCGTCGGGAGAAAAAAATTCCCTTCTTGGCAGCTTAAAAAAAGAGAGAAAGAGAGAGAGAGAGAGAGAGAGCTCGAAAAGACGCCGGAAAGCCCATGAAAGTCGCGTGTGTGCGCGAGAAAAAAAGGGATTATCCCCCTGAATTCTTTATGAATAAGCGCGGCTCTTCCTTTTTTTTCAAATGGCTTTATGAAAACACCTGTTACGTGCATAAAGCAGGCCATTAGGTCTCGAGAATGGAATCGTGCGACGAGAGAATCCGATGAAAGAAGCCCCCGTTTTTTTTTTTTTTCTTTTTCTTGCTTTGAGATTTATGTGTGTCGAGGTGTTTATTTGCTCGATTTTTAAAAAATTGAAAGGATTTCTCGCGAAAACAAGCTGCACACCGAGTTTGTACTTTCTACCTCGGCGCAGCTCTCCGCTCATTATGAGAATATTTCCACGTGCAGTAGTTCAAGCGAGTTTCCGCGAAACTGTTGTTCAGATTGCGGTAGTTGAAGGTTCTTGCATATTTAAAAACGTACTTGTTTGCTACTTAAGTGTGCAGCTAAGCGTCTCGCATTAATCGAGGTGTTCATAATTTATACTGTTTATGTATACGCGTATACGTATGTATTAGGCAACGGAAGTTAATTAAATTTCAAAAGGTTATTATGAAGGCTGAGGCTCGATACTTTTTTCAGCTTTGTTGGGATCACGTAGCTTTACAAAAATACATATATATTAAAAAGGGAAACATGTTTTTGTTATTTCTGATTCTAAAAGAAGATCGTTTGGACTTCAAATCAATGTAACCTATTTCTGCGAGAAAGGTCACAAATTATTTCTGGATAAGTAGAGTTCAATGAGATTTAAAGAATGTATCGCATTCAACGTTAGCAATGCATTTATTGTATTTAAAATAATTATATACATTACTCTTTGATTCAAGTATCAAGGATTTTATTTTATTTTTTAAAACATGATACCAAGGTGTATCCTTTGAAAATATAAAATATTTAAAATCATGAAACTGCTTTCTTTAAAAAATGTGCAGAAATAACGGAATACTTTCGTAATTATGTTTATAATTACAGAAAATAAAGTATTGACCAAATTTTGTTTAAATTGATATACGAGATTAAAAATTTGTGTAACACAAAGGAGCCTAAAAACCTGTCAAGCTTCCAACCGAATATTCTTTACAAAAACTCAAATGCTTCGGTCGGAGCGCGTTTAGCAACAAACGCCGCCTTTTTCTGTAGAAAGCACAATAACCCCGAACTGAATCTCACAATCAAAGGCGCGCCGCTGCCGAGAGGCTCTTTTACCCCGAGCACAATAGACGCGCGCGCCCGAAAATCAGGGAAAAAAATGCAAAAGCGCGGCGGCGGCGGCGAGAGCCGCGAGTGGGAAAAGCCAGGGCGCGATAGCCGACGTCCGCTTCCGGCATTCCGGCCTTGATTGTCGCGCATTGAGACCGAGAATTTTTCTGTTCGCAGAGCCAGCCAAGTCGGACCCGGAGATTAAGGGCGGCGAGGAGATTTACGCCACCGGCGATATTCTCGCGCTGAATTGCACCAGCAGCGCCTCGTATCCGGCGGCTCAGTTACAGTGGTTCATCAACGACGTTCCGGTGAGTTCTCTCTCTCTCTCTCTTTCATCCCCGGGCCAATCTCATTCCTTACTTTCCTGCTTTGCTTTATTCTGCTATGGCCTTTACGCTCGTTCGGATTCGCTTTGAAGGGGGCCGAGTTTCTCGAGTAATTTTAAATGAGGAATTTTTAACTTTTCTCCGCACCGGAGAGCGCCGCGGTCTATTAAATGCTGAATTTTTTAATTTGCCGCGAATTTTTTCGCTTGACAAGAGCGTGATTTATTAAAGCTTACCGGGGGAAGTTAGTTACATTTTAGAAAGATTTTGTTTAATATCAAACATAGCTTCGGAAGATTAGTAGGGAAACAATCATTCTTTAGAAGAAAGGCTGATTAAAGTAAAAATTAAAAACATGCACTTATTAATACCATGCAAGTTAATTTCTAATGTTACAAACGTAGAATAAAACAAAAATCTGAGAAAAAGCAAAACCTGAACGATAAAAATTGCAAAAGCCCCGCGCTTCAAATCCGCAAAAAGTAACGGCTCCGCTGTGCAGCGTTCGGCCCGCAATAACATTATTTCACATCGCGCGGAGTTGAAATTTCTTTGATTTTTACCATACAGAAGAGACAAAGGGGGACAAAAAAAGGGCAGAAGGCAAAGCGAGAAATAAAGTCGCCTCGCAGCTTCTTTGTGCTCCCGACGTCCCTCGGCGTCACTTTTGCATTTTAATGAATTTCGTTTTCTTGCGCGCATAAAAAAAAAAAACCTAATACGCTGTCGCGGCGAGCTTATTCGCCTCTCCGTCCGCCGAGGCAGCGAGAGAGACGAATAAAGTACGGAAAGCTCGGACGTTACTTTCACGCGTAACGCGATAACAAAGTATACGCCGTACACAACGGTATCCTTATCACTTTTTAGCCCCGGAGCTCTCTCTCTCTCTCTCTCTCTCTCTCGTCAAGGGTATAAGCGTTCCGCGTCGCCGTCAGACGGGTCGTTAATCCTAACGACGTCGCGCCAAAACCGGTCAAAATGCTATACCTTTTATAGCGGGGGGGAGGGCGCCGCGTTACGCGCCGGCTGTTTGCGCGAGAGCGAGAATCTTTTGACGGGCGAAACTTTTGCGTAATTACGAAATTAAAACGGCAAACCGGTTTTCCCCGCCACCAGGCTACAGCCGGCTTCTCTTTTTTTTTCTCTCCCCCTCTTTTTAAGATTTGCGCTCGTTAATTAATTACGCGCAATTTATGGCGGCGCGTAATAAGCTATCGCAAACGGCCGCTGTTTCTTTCAAGTTCGGGATCATTAACGCCTTTTGTGAGTTAAATATCGTTGCGATAAAGGAGTGTTAATGATAATACTACTTTATAGCCGAGTGCAAAGGCAACGCGAATTTCGGGGATTATTTTGGCGACTGCATCGCCAAAATAAATACTGATCCTGGATAATTGTAAGCGGTGATTAAAATTTTCCGAAAATTTCCGTACGGTAATTGAAACCCTTTCGCAAATATACTCTCGATTCCTTAATCACGGAAAAGTCAATAATTTAAATCGAAATAAATGAATACAAAAAAAAAAAAAAAACGAAAAAAAAGCAGGAAATCGAGGATAAAATAATCAATCGCATTTGCGCTAATCCGCTAAATCCATTCATAAATCGAATTTGCCTAAACCCCGCGCTCTAGAAGCCGCTCTCAAAGGAGTCGAAAAAAGTGTATTCCTCTCCACACGGCGGAAATCCCTCTCAATCAGGCTCTTACTTACCTCCACGTACTCCCCGCCGCGGAATAAAAGGATCCGATTTTTATCACCGCGCATTCCTCTAAGGAGCCCCGTACTTTTTGTCGGTCCGGCCTCTCTCTTTCTCTCGGAGCGCTCTAATGGATTACACGCGGCGATAAGCCGGCCGGTCGCCCGGCGCGCTTATACAAAGGGTATCTATAGCTCGCGAAAATAAGAAGAGGAGAGGAGCGAGAGGGGAGGACAGTGAGATACCGTGAATTCTTGGCCGCTCTATAGATGCAATCAGCGACGAAGATCAGAGGGAGGGAGAGAGAGTGAGGATCAGTCCGCCTTTGGGCTTAAAAATGATTTAATCTCGAGTCGGCGTCGTTTATCTCTTTACCTTCTATTTAGCGGGAAAAGGGAGGCTGCCGCCGCCGCGCGCTGTCCCCCGGAAATAGCTGTCCTCGCGACTTCGTCTCGTCGTATATGCGCAAAAGCTCCCTGCCGGAGGCAAGAAGTCACTGCCTTAAAATCCCCCTGGATGGCTTATATCCAAAGCTCCAGATTAATATAAATCCGGCGATTCTCCCGTTAATTACAAAGTTCCATTATCAGCCGCTTAACTCTCTCCCACTCTCTCTCTCTCCCTCTCTCTTTCGCTTATTATCTCTGCCGTCTAGCGGCCGGGGAAACTATACCGCCCCGCTCTTTCCTCTTTAAACGAGGCTCTCTTCGTCAAACTGCCATTTTTCATGTTTCATCGGCCAAAGAGGGAAAGAGAGAGTGAGAGTAGAGAGGGACGAGAGCCGCACTAGAGAATTCCCTTTATCGTGTGTGGCTCCGGCGCTCGTACGTTTTCAGCGAAAGAAGGCTCGGGCTCGGCTGCGGAAACGTGTTTGATGTGTGTTCGAGAGCCCCCCCGCCGTTTGATGTTTTAACGATTATTGTCGGCGAGATGCTGAATGCGATATCTGCTCGGTGCGCGAGACAGAAAAGTGCGCTTTCCCTTTTGTTTTCCGCGAATTTAATGCTATGTATATACGTCACGAATGCTGCGCTACGGTTGCAATTGAATTGATGGACAAATGGAACGGTTTTCTTTATAAATATTCGATTGTTTTGTTTAAAATGTTTATTACGAGCTTGCTTTTTTTTTTAATTCAATATTTATTCTTTAAACGTTGGAGAAGTCGATTTCGTATAGCTTTTAAAAAATATACTAAAATAATACTTCATATATGTTTCATAAATCCTTTTAAAAATTTAAGAGCTATATAACACAGTAACGGAATAAAAATATTACATACGAAGTCGAGAAAATATTTCAAAAGAATGGACACTTCCATTTAAAAAAAAAAATCAAAAATTTACGAACTGTTTTTTATTTAGGAGATAGAGCAGGAAAGATGTCAGTAAAATCGATAGCCGCTGCAGGGAAGGCTAATTTAGTTTTATTTCTAGAGTTACGATTATTTTCGAAAACTTTGAAAAATTCTCTTTCCGATCCCGAACAACGATAATCCTCTGCAGAAAAAACTTGACGCACTCTCCGTCGTAATTGAAAGACTTTAAACATTGAAGCGAGAAAAAATATTTTGTCGAATTAACGTATATTCGTTTAAAATTCCATTAGCAATTAAAATTTCCAGCCGCGGATAACTAAATAAATTATAAAATCTAAAAATTATCCTCCGTTAAACCGACAAATCGATCTCGTTTCGCGCGCGAACGCTTAGTTAAAAAGGACGAAAATAATTCGAAAAAAGGAGAGAGAGAGAGAGAGAGAGAGAGGGCCGTGCAGCTGTTTTGTCCAGAACTAATGGTACACGTAGGTGCAGGCATCGTGAAAATGTTGATTATTCGAGCGGTGCCCTCGCGCTCGCGCTGGTTCGCGCCTCGATTGAAATTCATTCGCCGGGAAAATCGATGCGGGGGAGGGGGGGGAGAGAGAGAGCAGCGACTGTCACTTTGAGTGCTCGGCGGGCGGTCGGGGGAGGCGAGAAAGGGTGAAACGAGTTACCGCGGGCGGCCGGGGCCGCTACGAAAATATAATTATTCGCTTTCATTTGACTCGAATAATCGTGACGATTATTAGATTTACTATCCCGGGCTCCGAGAATTGCAGTTAACCGCGTCGAATCGAATTTTCCCGCCTCTTCCTCCGGATCGCTCTCCCCTTCTTTTTTTCTTTTTTTACATTTTTTTCAGTTTTGACTGCGCCTTTTCGTACGTATATATATTTGTTGTCGGTGTTTCATTGGAGGCGGGATCTGTTCGCAGGTTGATCCCGACTCGGAGATGGCGTATCAGACGTCTAATGGCCTTCACGTTATGAAATCGAGCCTGCGATTGGAGCTCAATCCATTTCATCTCTCGCAGGCGAGAATTCAAATCAAGTGAGTATGAATATAATAGGCTATAGATTTGACGCTGGGCGTAGAATTTCTGGCCAATATTTTTAAAACAGTATTTTAATTCATTTTACAATTGAAAAACGCTTGTACTACATACGAGATTGTTTACTTTTTAATGTGCAGATGTGCATCTACGGTGCGAACATCGGACAGATCCAAAAGCGTATACGTGAATACTCGGACGAAAACAATTTACGGTAAGAGAAACATGAATTTAAGCAATTATTTACAAAAATTTATGGGTATCCTCGGTATAGAAAAATTTTTTTTTTAACAAACAATTTTTTTACATTTATGTTATTCTAATATTTTACAATTAATCACTAAATATACAGACTTCCTGGCGGACTTATTTTACTTTCTATTCCAAACTAAAATTGCTATGTCAATACATTCAAGAAGTATAACCTCCACCAAAGTCTCCTCTGAATTATTGATTCCCACAGCGTTTCCCTCAATTAAAAACAGTGCACCAATTCCCATCACCGCCTAATAATTCGAACAAACGCGATCCAAACGGTACCCAAGTCAACCATAGCGAAATCAAATCCCACAGCTGCGAGAGCTCGCGAAACCCGCAAACATTAACAGCTGGACGCAGAGGCCGAATTAGAAAAGCCTAGACAGCGGCGCTTATGACAGTAACGGTGCCCTCCTAATGATGCTTTATGCCTCGCGTCATTGATTGCAGCAAAGTGTTTTCTAATCAGCGGCTCGCTACGACGGGGTAGGGGAGGAGCCGTAACTCGAGCCTTGCATTTGTATGTAGTTCAAATTGCCGATTAACGGCGGTAAATTCAATTTGCTCGGCATTTACAGGCACGCAACTACGCGGTAATGAGATTATTAATTAAGCGATGTTTAAATGGACCTAACGATTATTTATTGATGCAGCGATTTGATATTATATATGCGCGCGAAATAACATATCGAGCTATCTCTCTCTCTCTCTCTCTCTCTCTCTCTCCTTTCCTCCGTTTCCCCTCTCGTTCGTGGACGAATTCGAGGTCCAAATTATACGTTTTCATATGGCAGCGCGGTCGAACTCGTATCCCCCGTTGAAAGCTCCGATCATTCATACACGGAGAAAAATGCCTCATTAAAAATTAGTATAGTCTATCCTAATCCAAGGACAAACTTGCACTATCTAGAAAAATTACTATAATATAAACAAAAATTTGATAGAACTTTGGTAAAAATAAATATGCATGGCTAAATTTCAAATTTGGGCTTTTAAAATTTTTTAAAAATTGAGAAATTTTTCGGTTACTTTAATATTAGCTTTACTTGATCGGCTTTTTCCCTTTTGTAAAATTCTTGATTGCATTCTTGAAAAAGTCAATAAAAGCTCCGAGACATTTACCACTTGTATTTTCTGGCGTTCGATAAGAAATTCCAAACCAACGTAAGCGAAACCGGACATTATCGGCGGAAATAAATGGTCAAGGACTAGCGCTTTTTTAATCTAAAAATTTGAAAAGGGAACTGATAAAATTTATCTTTGCTTTTATTTCATATAACGCGAGCTGTTTCGAGAAAAAAAATTAAACGATTTGGTTAAATTTTAATTACTGCGTAATTGTAAGCTAAAATAATCCACTTGAATCTGAAACTTGGTAAAATTTTTAAAAAACTTTTAATGTACATAACATTTCAAGCCTCTAAGAAAATTCGACTCTAACTTTGCCGGAGCCATAAAAATTCTCAGAAATCAATATTCGCCAAGTTTAAAAGCTGCAAAATCCACGCCGCCGAGGCTAATTAACGCGGCGAGGTCGCTCCTTAATTCAATCACGCTGCTCTAAGTAATCAGGCGAAAAAAAAGCGAAACTAATAACTCTGCCTGGTAATTGTTAAAACTCGCGAGAGAGCAAAGCGAGAAAAACAAGCCCCCCCCCCCCTCGAGAAAATAAAGAAAATGTCAAGAGCAGCGCGGATTCCGAATCGACAAGACGCCGCAGCTATTTCCACTCCCGCAGTACGTATAACCCCGGCGATTAACGACAAGTTCTCGCGCTTGCTCGGCGAACTTCCGTCCGGCCGTTTAACGAGTGAAATAACGAGCTCTCCGCTCGGCGCGGATCGATTTCCCGCGACCGCCACTGACGCGCGCCAGGAATTAACAGTTGCGAGGGAAGGCAAAGCGACGAGTAATAAAGCCGGGTGGTTTAAAAATTTTCGGAAAATAAATAAATCAGTTTTTTCGGATGGTTGCGAGAAAAGGAAATTAACGTTGACTGATTTTTTTTTTTTTTATATCATTACAGGGATATTTATTTAAAAATGTAAACCAAAGTTGTAATTGAATCTGTTTTGAATATTAATTTTTTAAAAAAAAATAAGTTTTTTTTGGTCAAATGTGAATTAATGCTTTTTATTTATCAAATAATATCATAATTTGTGAATTAAACAAAAGTGAAATATTTTTATCAAGATTCTTTAAACTTTTAAATATTGTTTCAATATATTTCTTACGCTGTATTTCTGTACAAAATACACGTAATTAGCGATTAAGGAAGTTGCGATTTGCCTTCTCAAAGCAACAGTGTGATTCTATTAAGACTTCTGGTCTTTCGAACTACCAAAAGTTTCAAATTGTTTCTATGAAACGGTTTCTAACGTCCAAAAGTCTGGGGATGAGAACTTAATTTTATTGAGTATAACTAAGCATTTAGCAAGAAACTACTGTGTAGAACAAAAAAGGCAAAATGAGCGACCTTCAAACGAACGAGGAAACTACAAAGAAAAGAAAACCGTATTCACGTTTTGGTTTACAAAAAAGATTCTTTTATTGCAGCTCAACACTTTTAATAATAAAATCCTTTGGAATTTTATGAATAATTTCTTTTCTCATTCGCATGCATAGAGTGCAGTGTAATAAAAATCCCTATAAAAATTTAGTTTTATTCGACAAAAAGAAAGCCTTAAAAAATAAAAAAAAAATAAAAAAAAAATAATATAAAAACGGTAATAATAAAGGTTTTTAAACAAGAACCAAAATTATATTAATCAACGCGTCTGTGTACGCGTTACAAAACACAAATCATGAGAATATGAGAAAATTGAATAGGAAATAAAGCAAGTCAGATAAATCAGAGCCCAGCGTTTCCTTCCTCACGTTCCACCTTCAGTAGAAGAGAGAGAGAGAGAGAAAAAGGGGGAAGAAAGGAAAAAAGAAAGGAGAAAAATCCAATCTCTTTTCAATATTTTCATCGGCGCTCCGCCCAGCCGCTTTCTTCTTCTTCGCTCCTCTCATTCCGGTACTAACGGATAGTCTCTCTCGCGAGACGTGCAAGAAATTAAAACAATAATTTACAACTACTTTCGCCCGCCGACCTTCCCTTTTCTCTATCTGTCTTATCCTTCTTACCCCGATGTAAATTACTTCTTTTCAGTCAATATAACAAACTTAATCTACGGTGAAATCATTCTCATTTTTCAAGGGATCGATGCATTATTTCAAGAGTCGATTCACGTCTTATATCAAAAAAATAATTTACATTCGACGTCATTTTTATTCTTGCGAAATTCTACGATATTTTTTATGCAAATTTATTATTCCACTCGTAAACAACTAATCTCTTTCATTATTTAACGTAACACTGTATTATTTTGTATTATTTATTTTGAAAATTTGCATTCCTCTATGAAAATTACAACTCGTTAAATTCTTAGCGGTTAATCCAGCTTGTTTATGAAATACTTGCCAGCCGTTATCCCACATTTAGACCAGCAGCACACAATCTCTTTAACATCCTAAAAAAAAAATAAAACACAATCTCCCTTCTTTTCTCTTCCTTTAACGTTACTTACCGGGTAATTGCGGCTTAAATTAACCGTGCCAGCCGCGAGCAAACAATTACGATTACGAGGGTGCCGGTTATAATTCCGCGGGCCGAGTTTTATACACTCCGGGCCGCGGTTTAAAGCGCGGCGAAAGAGAAGAAGAAGAAGACGAAGAAGAAGAAGAGCCTCGCTCTCCCGCTATTGCGTCTTAAAGCGCGCGAATGTGGGGCCCCGACGCGGCAATTATAAAAGCGAGAGCAAACAGTGTACACCGTAAATCTCCCCCCTTATCTCGGCGTCATAGCTCTTTTATCGGCCGATGCCGCGGAAGGAGTAATCAAGCCGTTTGTGGCGCCTCCCCCCCGTTCCTCCCTCCGACGACTCTTCTTTATATCGTTGCGATTACGCGCGTCGTGATGAGCCCGGGGATAAAGCGGTTTAGTGCGCTCGAATGGATTTCTTAATAAGCCTTTGAGCAATGCTCCGCTCTTCTTTGTGCATCAAGCCGGTTTCAAGCTGCGGAGCAATGCGCTTGCGGAAATTTTTCAGATTCGAATTCTGAAATTTAATTGCTCGGGTAAGCTACGGTGCTTATAAAAATATGAATTTAAAAATAAAAATGAATTCGTGGTATATAAATGACGAACGTTTTATGAGAGCTCGAAACGTATTTTAATATTTTATATTTTATACTTTAAACGATAAATAGAAGTTTCGTTCTAAACTGAGAACCATATTCTTAATTAACATTGTAATTAAATTTTTGCTTTCTAACGAACCCTTGGCTACGTCTACTACATAATTTAAGTTCTGACTAGCTGCGCTAAATCTAAGGGCGCTAAATGAAATATTAAAAGTATAAATGTCTAATTAGCAGTAGAATTTAAAAAAAATTTTTAAATATTAAACTACTTTCAAGTATAATGCCATAATATATAACATAAATTTACAATTGCATCCACATTGTACATTTCAATCGAAAGTAAGTAATTACCGTCAAAGGTGAACATTTAATTATGAGTTTAATTAACAAGTTTTAATAAATTAATATAATCAGATTACCGTGCGTAGTTTTAAATAATAATTTTCAATATTCCAATGCTGTATAATTTGAGAATCTTTACCAGGCGTTTTATTCAATCAGTAAAATTTGTTATGGGCATATTTATAATGGAATCTAATTAAAACTAGACAGCATATAATATAATTTAAATTTCATTCGATAATATTTATGATAAGGCAGGCTTTGAACGCATTAACGTTATAAACATGTTTTACTACTAAACATTTTCGCATAGTATTTTGAGTTTACATTGACACCTCGTCAATGCAGAAACTGTCGAAGAGTCAATCGTCAGTGTTCTAACACAATCATTAATAAGGGTCCCCGAAAATTAATACCCCGCTCGGTATTCTGAAAACTTGGCCCTTTTTCCGTCCGTGTCCTTTAATGAAAATTCATCGCGCGCCATTATAACGCCGGACGAAGCAATTTCTAAAGAAACAAAAATCATCGCCGTCATCAACATCGTCATTGACGAGCTCCCCGGCATTCATGCGGACGCTGCTTTAAAGCCCCGGCAAATTAACTTATGCCCGTCCGATTATGTTAATACGCGACATGTAAAATTAATATACATGTATGTAAACCGGCGAGCGGCCCCGTGCAGAAGCGGCGCGCATTAAAATTGAATCGCGCATCGATTGGATCCAGAGCAACAGCAATAACAGCGAAATGGATTTATGGCGTTCTGAATTATTTCGCGCGAGTCATTTTCCGCCTATTGATGGAGCCCGGCACTGACGAAGTTCAGCGTCCCAGAGCGTGAGCATGGACAGTGATTGGTCGCTTATTAACGATGCAGCGGGAGAGAGAGGGAGAGAGAGGGAGACGCGGAATGAAGCCCCTCCGGACTGAGCGCGGAAACGTCGATCCATTGACTATTGCTGCTCGCCTGCGGCCTTGTATACAAGATGACGACATTGTGTTCGCCCTCCACATCTAGGGGGTTTCGCGAATTAATCAGCGAAACGGACGGGCTTTACAGTTTCGATACGGTGAATATACATGCGAGAGAGAGGGAGAGAGAGCGAGCTTTGTTATACGCGGACCAATTACACGCTTCCGGCAGACGGATCGAGAGATCGTAGGTGCTTGATGTGAGAGACAGCGCTTTTTGTTTGACGGACGCGATGACGAGCCGCGCGTTTCGAATTAAATGAGGGATTATGGGGAGAAGGCTTTTTTCTCTGCAGACTCGATGAGTTCGAAGGATTTCGAAAGTATAGTGTAAACGGCTGAGAGGTTTGGAATGCGGGTGAATACTTTGCGTGATAACTGCTTCTGTATGGGCAGTGTCTTATTGAATGATTTTTGTTCTGATATTCAGAAAGTCTAAAAATTTGATGTACGAATTTCAAAATTCGCGCGATCATAAGTTAAATAATGATTTTCAATGTAATGCATAACAAATTCTATTCTACTACATAATGTTTAAAATAAAAAGGCATATTGGAATCAATATCAATATGCATTTCGCTTAATAATACAAACATTCGTACAATTTTAAATAATTTGAGAAACTTTATTATGTAGGCGTGCTTGTATTTCAGTGAAACATTTAATAAAGTATATATATCAAATTTTATCAACACATTAGCTTAATGGTAATTTTCGTTGAACATAATAACTGATGCAAATATTATAAATGCAATGTAAAATAAATTATATGCGGACGTCAAACGAAATTCTTTATTCAATATTTTAAAAGTTTTCTCATAATGCCGCGTTGAATATCTTCAAATTGTTTTCAACATTAGCTTTGTGCACAGAAGCGTAAAGCGGAACAGTGTCAAGTGCCATTATATTCAATTTAATACCTTTCTCCAGAAAAAAAAATCTCGTAGTCGCAAATGTTCGACGCAACAACAACCGAAACGCAAGCGAACATCTCCATTTCCCTCGGTAACCGCGGAGAAAAATCGAGATCGAAAAGCCCAGAGCTTCGCAGCGGTAATTTCCCTGCGGCATCCATTTTAAATATCCCGCGGTGATTTATGTAATTGAATCGCGGCCTGCGGGACGCTTAGCAAAAAGCGTCCCTCTCTCCTCCTTAAGAGTATCAGCGACGCGAGTTAGGAGTCGATTGGCCCTGATTCTCCTCGGCGAATCGCAAACTACCCTTGCCGGAGAGCAGGGAACGAAAGTCTCGGATCTTGCGGTATCGCGCAAAAAAGAGCTACTTAAAGTACATGAGAAACGGCCGAGATAGAGAGAATCCGAGCGAGTAGTTAGCTTTCTCTCTGTCTCGGAGCTCGGGCTAATACTCGACGTGCAATCTTCCTGCGAAAGGTAGAAACGAAGAGAGTGAGAGAGAGAGAGAGAGAGAGAGAGAGCGAGGGAGAAGAACGGAAACCGGAAAAGCCGGCGAGCGACTCGTGAAGGGATTGCTCTTAACGACCTTCGATTTTCTCGTTAGGCTAAATCGTTCGCGGAACGCCTCTTGCATTTACCGTCTCGCTCGGGCGAACTCGTAACTTTTTCCCTTAACCGGAGCTGCTCTCTCTCTCTCTCTCCCTTAGCCATCCGTCCAACGTGAATTACGAGATAATCGCGTCCGGTCAACGTGGATCCGGCTTTAAGTTTTACCGGCGTAGCTGCTTCGTCGCGTCGTCGTTTAGCGGACGTATGCCGCGCGCACCACCCCCCGAAAGGCCAGGCCAGGTTTTACTTCTCCACCCCCGGAGGATGCTTAAGAATTTATGACCCGCGGGAGGTTTCGCGTGCGCCGCCTGTACGGTGGAGGAGGGGGGGGGGGAGTAGCTTTAACGGGGATTGTTAAACAAGCGCGTTTCTAATATCGCCCAAGCCTATTCATGGAAAATTTAGACCAGTCGAACGCGAAGTACGACGAGCTTTCCGAGAAAGCCAGCTGGAAAATATCGCTTTTTAGCGATGTTAACTTCTCTTGCGGGGTCGGCAATCGAATTTATCGAAGCCTTTTAACTCGCTTTCTTGCGCGATGTAAAAAAGTCAATGGGGATTGAATAATTCCGTGAAATATTGAAACCTAATATTTCTGACTTAAGTCTCGAACTTTCGTCTTACTTAAGGCTTTAGGTATATTGTAAAAATTATGTCATAAAAAAAGGGCAGCTTATCATATAAATTTCTCGGTCTTATAAGCTTAAGCAAACAGCAATTTCTCCTCGAAAATAAACCGGCACCCCCGCCGTTCTATACCCCGCAATCTCGCCGCCAAATCTCAAGCCCGCCATGCCGCTTAAATCGCGACCTAACGAGCCTGAAAAATGCATCGTCCAGCGGTGTAGTGGCCGCAATAAAAAATGAAAGCAACAGCCCCCAAACATGCACTCCGCCTCTCGCGTCTTCGCCTCTCCCCGTCCCACGGAAACTCGTCCACCGCCACCACCACCTAATCATCCCTCGAAGCGCAATCACTCAAATCCCTCACGAAGGAAAGAGCAAAAATAACCCTCCAACCTTTCCTCGCACTTAATTAACAAATCGGCCTAACCCTCCGCCTAATGCAATAATTGCTTCCCCCCTATCGCGTTACCAGACGCAATGATACACGGCCCACTTTTCTGACCATCCATCTTCGAGGGAGGCGCTTCCTCGTTCGTTTTTTTTTTCTTTTTTTCCTTTCTGTTTTTTTTTTTTTTTTTTTTTTGTGTTGCCCGATTCTTATTCCGGGGAGGTATTATTTATTGGACGAAGCGTGAAAAATTTCGGCACGCCGGCGGAATAAAGATTCTGGCGCAGTTTTCTGGCGTGTACTTTAATGATTTTTGACCGGATCGTAAATAACGAAATTTTATCGCGCGAGATAGAGGTAACGATTTTGTTAAATTTTTTTACGAGCGACGAGCGCGAATGTTATTTGCATCTGTCGGGAGTCACTGTAAAACGACGCCTATCAATTTTGAATTTTATATTGTTTTGGAGATTTTTACGCAGTTGTTTCGTTACGTATGACTTTGCTCGATGTGCATAAATCTGGAAAAAGGATTTTTTTTTTATTAATTGTCTTGCATTGCAGATGTCCAAAATGTGTGTCGTGCTTTTTATTTTATTACGTGTTAAATCATTCGATTTAGTCCAGTGAAACTAAATCAGTTTTAATTAAATAATCTGCATTTTTTGTCTAAATTTATGTACAATTTGAGCAATTTTCAATGTGACTTTAATAATGCACTTTTACAATAATTACACGAGCATTAGCTCTTTAATACGACAATGTTAAAATAAATTGTGATGTAAGACAAGATCAATTAGAACTAAAATGAACTATTTTCTGGTAACTACTCGGCAATTTCGTTTCCAGTTTCTTCTCAGAACTTCTTCCTCAAAGTCGCTGTTACTCTAAACATATTCACATATAATTGAGTGACTGACTCACTAATTAGAATTTATATTTCAGTCAATTGAATTAATTTGAATAATACATTGATGTGTCAATTTAATATTTAACACGAAATTTCAAAGATTCATGAGCAATTGAGTTTAATATCTTTACATTCCCTTGAAACATTTATTTAACAGGATAATGAAATTAAATTTAAAGTAAAAATATTAATAAATTTCAAATTCAGAAATGAATACTTGATTTGTACCTTCGATGAACCGCTCGCTGACTACGTAAACTGTAATCCCCTACGTAAAGAAATCTTAGGCAAAAAAACAAAGTAATCCCGAATGAAAAACCAATGCAAAAACACGAAGCGATCATTTCATTACAAGCCACTCAATCCCTAAGTAATCACTACGATTCTCGGCCCCCTAATCTCTCCCCCATCCATCTCTCGCCCTCGAGGGGGGAGGGGGGAAGAGAGAGGGAGAGAGAGAGGAAGCAAGCCCCACAAGTGGCGGTGATGTAACACCAGTATTATTCGACTGTACTCCATGAACTCCGACACTCACGAAAGTTCTCTCTGCTCTGTCTGTTGCAGTTCAAGGCCACGGGAGCCTGTCGACGCCTTCGCTGTCGCTGCTGCTGGTCGCGCTGCTGCTGCTCCTGCTGCTGAGGCGGGATTAAGGCGCCGAAATCCAGGGGGAGAGCGAAAGCCGGCATGCAGTCGACGAAGACAATCACTTTTTGCTCAGCCACCAGCGATACAAGAGTGAATCGATGGGTAGCAGTGTGTTATCGGCTCTCTCGTAGGAGAGGGCTCGAAGTGTACAGATTTTAATGGAGTCGAGGGGCTTTCGTATTTGATGTTACAAATGCCAAAGGTCTTTTCTTTCTTCCGCTGATTCGGGGATCGAAGGCGCGGAGAAAAATATTTGGTCGAACGGCGAGAGGAATCTAATGAAATCTGCTTGGAAGCTAATGATGGTTGAAATTTGAAACTCAATAAAAAACGAAGCTACTTTTTTTATGTAAAATTTGAAAGAAGTTGTACTCGAAAGCATTTAAGCTCGGCAAAAATAGAATCTACTGACGGTTTTTATCGACCAAAATCTGAAAGCGGAGACTGTCAGCATGTTTTCGACAACATTACCAGCGTAAACGCAGCAACAATTACCCAAGAAACTGAGCAAATGTTTTTCTCCCCCCCTCCCTTCCCCCAAAACAACGAAAAAACTAGCGCCAAAAGCATCTGGCTCGGACGTGTCTCATTAAGTCCCCCGAAAATCTAGCATCGCCGCGAAGCCCCTCGGCGGCGTGTATACAAAGTAGCGTACGTACTTGTGCATGCGTGAGCGCAAGGAATGCGAGAGTGACCGGGCCGTGCCTGAAACGAGGCCGTCGCGCGATCATTGTTTATTGTGTAAAGAGGCTCGAGCGAACGGGACGAAAAAAAAAAGAAAAAGAGAAAGAAAAAAAGGAGAGAGGGGTATGTAGCGACGAAGAAAGGCGGTATGGAGTACGGCGCAAATAATGTTCCCTTGTCGTGTTGACACTCATTTCTCGCTGTGTAAATAAGATTCCGCGCCCCGGACGGTATCCGCGGCGCTCTCTCAAATATTTATCGCGCGCGGGCGAAGGAGCAAAAAAGTTTATCGGATGTACATAAACGCGCCGTTGGAAATCATCGAGTGGTGGTGCACGAGAGCGGGAGAGTGGTCCCCCCCTCCCCCCTCCTTTAAGGAGCCGGTAAACATATAGGCGGTTTTACCCCTTTTTTTTGCAGGTGCTTTTCTCTTTGGCATCCGACGGTTATTGTATACGGAAAAACGGGAGACGTTAAAGTTTAAACTCTATATACGCCTTTTACGCGGCTTTATTTACCAGCCGAGATTGATGGATTTGATAATGGCCCCGTAGCGTCTATTGTCCGGTGTATTAAAAATTTTATGGGAGGAAGGTTACGTTTTTCGGTGGGGATAAATATTTAGTGCACTGTAATAAAAATTGATTCAATGATCGATAAGACTCGGTTCCTCGTGCGCGTTTCTTCAAATATTTAATGATTCGACATTGAAAAGCTGATTTCATTAAATCATGATGTACGAATATAACTTTGTAGTGTTGAATTGGAGACAGCAGCCAATTGTTTTTTTATGCATTATAAATTGTTTATGCTCCAGATAAATGATTTTCGTATAAAGCATTATTTGTTGATTTCAATGAAAAAGTAATATCGCTTTATTTCCTTTGTGGCTGTGTTAAAACTTTTTGTCGAATATCATTTTGTAACATGTTACGTGTGTTATAAAGATAAAATCAAGTTTTATTTATTCGTTTTAATACGTTTTATTACACGCGTAAATATGTTGTCACGCTTGGATTAAACGTACTTGAATAAATTAAAATATAATGGTTCTTTTAAAACAGAGAGTTCAAATTGTCAGCCAATTAAATAAAATTTATGAAATTTGTAAAAAATGTCTTTATTCCTTGAGAAACTAATAAAATTAATACAAAGCAGAAGCTGTTAAAGAGGTTAGGAAAATTGTGAATCAGTAGAATTCTCCGACTTCGGTCAGACACGTCAAATCTCTGGTTCGGCAAGCTTTCAAAAATTTCAGATCTTGCTCTAAATCCCCAAACATCCGTTTCCGCCTTCAAAAAAGGCCTTGTCCATTCTACACAACTTTACTCCCATAAAGTTCTCCCGCGCGCCGTTTTGAAAGTAAGTTATCGCAGCGCCTTAAAACCCGCCGAATGCGGGGGTTATTCTAAACGAACCCGGGCCCGAAAGAAAAATGTCCGAAAGCAGCTCGGAGGAGCCAAGTCAGCGCTCGCGACGGCGGCACGCGCACATAAGCTCGCGCGCTAATTATAACTTTTAATTGGTACATGTGATTAGTAAGCGCTCGGAGCGGAAAGTATTTCAATCTGCGCTCGACGCCGCGCGTCCGTTGTCGCGAGCGAGAAATCACCCCCGCGGCGGCGCTCTCCCGCTTCTCCCCGCGTGCGACGGTCGTTAGTTTTTCCTCGGTTCTATTTATTTTTATTCTCTGTACATAGCGAATTAATTTAAAGGAGGATTGGGTCGGTGCGTCGCAGGCGGCGTCGCAGTGCTTCGTACGCAGTAAAGACGGTTAGGTAGAGTATTATATTGCTTCTGAACGAGGGACCTTTCATGTGTTCTATACGATAGATGACTTAAGGTTTTGCACTTTTGGAAAATATTTAAAACGACGAAGAAAAAAAAAATGTTGATTTCGTGTTCGAATGTATGAAAAGTAAGTGTATACGATTAGTTGTAAAACGAGGCAAAAATGTTTATGTAAAATTTTTAACGGCCAAATTGTTTCGCGCAAAAGAGACGTCAGTGAATAGTTTACGCAGCTGCAGCGAAAGACACCGAAGCGAGCGCAGCGTCCTCTTTCGGGTGAAATGTATCGTAAAAAGCTGCCTGCGCTTTAGTTGAAAACAGGAGCTTGCGAAGTCTCCGAAAGTATTTGCAAGTGTAACTAAGAGCCACTTTAATTTAGTTAAATGACTTTTGGGGCAAAGTTTCCGGGCACTCTTTCAATTGCAAATCCTCCTCAGAAAAAGAGATCCGGCGCTAACAATTCCCCGATCGAAAATCGATGCGAGACTCTCCTCGGAAATACACAAATCGGCTGAATTTCTCGCAAGTACGCACTTACAAATCTTCATCGTCGGCCCCCCAATCAGAAATCCGATAGTTCTCGGTATCAGCTACGTGGGGTGGATTCGGTCAAAGCTCCTCGTCGACACGCGCGAGTTTGCTTTGCAACAGCTCCGGAATCTTCTCTCGCTTATATATACATTCAGCGGACTTTCGGACAAAACCAATTTTGGCGAAGCTCCAAAAATCCTTAGCGAGAGCTGCCCCCCCCCTTCTCCCCTACCCGCGAACGGCAGCTTTTCGCCGGTGATTTATACGCTGTTATACCGTGGGGGATGCGGAGTTAATTTCGCTCTACACCGCGGTTAAGTGTGCTCGTACGAATTCCCGTTAGCCGCGATGAAAAATGCATAGTGCTTGTTGACACCGCTAGGGAGGATAAAGAGCCCGCTGTATATATATCCTCGGTTTACACGACTTTTTAATTATTCTTTGGGAAAGCTAAATTATGAAAAGGTTATGATTGATTTTACGTTTGCAATTTGTTTTGCATTTATTATTTTGGGCTGCTCTCGATCATTTTGATTAAACTGTATCATTCGACGAAGGAATTGATATACATTTAACGGTATTCATTATGTTGTTAAAATTTAGAACAAAATGATTGCATTGCAGCAAAATTCATTTACAAAATAAAAACATAAAAATTCACAATATAAAGTAAATCTCGAAAGTGTTTAAGCCAGCGTTAAAATTCCAAATACTAAAGTAACGTGAATTAAAACCCTAGCAACGAAATGAAAAAAAAAAAAAAAAAAAAAAAAATCGGCAAATCCAAAAGATTCACCGGGCAGCGACAACGATTATCAGTAAAGATAGCCGAATCGCTCGGAAGCAGGGGCAAAAAAAGCAAATGCAAACAAAGCGCCAGTCGAAGTGCATCGGCTCGCATGCGTGGACATCGTTTCATTTGCTTAGCCCGCCGAGCGACTCCGGGGAATCCCGGCAATGCGCATGCGCGAAATTTTCTCCGAGTGCTCGGCTGCATACCTCCGGCTGGAATTTCAAACTTGGCATATACTTGCGCGCTCGCCTTCTTCCGTGTTCCCTTCTGCCTTGCGACGCGAGGAGAAAATTATAATGGCGATTGTTAAATGCGGCATTTAATTATTAGATCTCTTATTGGAATTTAGATACAGAGAGGAAATCTTGTTTTGTTTTCAAAAGTTTAAAAGCTCATGTTCAAAGTATGGCCCCTTCAATATGGAAATTAGATTTTTATGAAGAAATTACTTTAATTATTTTTAGACATTTTAGGCAAAATTAATTTAATTTAACAAATTTGATTTAATAAACTTTTCCCAGGCTTTTGAATTTATCAACCCTTCTATATCATTGTTTAAGACGCACTAATCTCACAAAGCTTACCTTCCTAGAATCTCCGTAAACTTCAAAGAAACCCTCACCTCTTTACGCATTACAAGCGCAATCATTCTCCAAACGAATCTCGGCGAGCTGCGTACGAAGGCACGACAAAAGGTGTGTAGCCAGGATTCCACGACAAACCCGCGACAACTCAATCTCGCTCTCTCGCAGCCCAGGGATAAAGATAAGGGCTCGCGCTCGATTCCGGCGCGTCCTCATCCGCCGCGAGTAATTAGGCCGAGAGCAGTGTATCGCGCCACAAAGAAACATCCCGTATCCACACACGCCGGCGCAGAATATGCTCGTGTGCGCGCGTCGTGCAGCTTGCACTTCCGGCGGCCGCGCGGGGGGTGGAAAAAAAGCGCGCGGGGACACAAAAGCTTTTTGTTCGCCGAGAGAAAAGAAGCGCGCAGCTATTCATGCCATTTCCCAGCCGGGCACTTACGCGTCTCTCTCTCTCTCTCTCTCTCTCTCTCTCTGTCGCAGAGAGCCGCGCGAAGATAAGCGCAGATAGAGAAAACGAGGCGAGGGAGAGAAAGAACTTTGCGGACGTGTGCCCCGCGCTAAACTTGTTCGCCGTGCGGCGCGCGCGATGAGTTTTCGCGGGGGACTCGCTCCGGCGCGAAAAAGACGAGCGAACGGACGGGGACGAGTATACACACACAGGCCCTTTGACGACGGCGGAACGACGTGCCCCGCCGTCAATGGCCCTGGGAACTTGGCCCCCTTTTCCCGAAGCCCGGAATCTGATGGAATTTTTTATTTCTTTATTTACTCGCTGTCCATACGTTACGAACGTGCCGCTGCAGGGAGAGGGGGGGGGGGGGAGGGGGGCGCACTGAGCTCGGGAATAAGGTTTACACCGGAGTGCCGGATGAAAGCTTATTTCGGGATTTTGCGGTTTCAATATTGGAAAAATACATTTTTTTGGCTAAATCAGACATTAGTTTTTGTTTGAATTATTTAAACGGGAAGTAATCAGCTCTGGTATCAAATAATTGGTTTCATCGAAGTATCAAAAATAATAATTTCAAATAATTCTTACCGATATTAAATATTTTAGTATTCATTTTACAAAGGCAATAAAAAAGAAAAATTATTCAATCGCTTATACATCGGGATCTCCAAAGCAAAGCCTGAAAAAGCATAAAATATTAACCAAGCCGTTAACCGGCGCAACAACAACTCGATGTATATTCCCGTCGCATTCAAGAAAAATCGTGAAAAGTCAAAGTGACTCTTTATTTGCAATTTAGCTCTCTGCCTGCCTCTGCATTTCATTTCATTTATACGTCTATCTTTTATGCAAGCCCCAGAGTGAATTGTCGTCGCGTATTATGAGAATTCCCGAGGAAATTGAGAGGAGCTTAATCCAAAGCCAAGATTTTACGAGGAGCTTCCGACTATTTCATACGAAATAACCCCATTTACGTGACGCGACAGCAGGAGACGAGCTACTGTCGCTCTCTTCGCGTCGCCTCGATTTTCCGCTAAAGAGTAATGGGCCGCCCTTTTGTTTTCGTAATTCGGTGAAAAAAAGAAAGTATTACGACTTAGGCTAATGTTTTAGACGCGAATTTTACGACGCCGCTTCGTTATGATATTGTTGTTGAGAGTTGCAATGTTATTATAGTATATATGTATATGGGTGGAAAATTTATAAAGAAAAAAAAAACTCGAGATTGGCGAAGCAATATTCAATATTTGTTTTTCGTTTGTAAGCGCTGTAAACGATTACCCAGACTGAAAAAAATCCTGAAAGTAACGAGATCAGAAATATGCATTTGCGGAGCTGAAATTTTTCGGATAATGAATAGTCAATCTACTCGTCCCATTAGTCATTTTCATCTCTCTTGTATGAATATTTCTATCATATATCCCGCAATTTCGAAACGACGGTAAATCACCATCCGACGATCAATTAACAATTGAATAAGTCCTAAATGCAGCTTTCGAACGTTCAGCATAATAATACACACACACTTTCCAAGCAAATGATGTACATATATATACGTATAGCGAATCCGAACAATTTCAGCTCTAACCGTATCTACGCTAAATTTGATACGCCTATTAATTTTCTATCTGCACTTTGTACATTTACTAACCGCATAAAAAGGCTTCACCGTTCAATGTCCGCTTGTAAGTATTAGTCTCTGTTTGTGCGACGCTGCGACGAGTACATATAAATATATACAGTGTATAATCGACGGTTACCACACCCATTTGTACAATACGTTTATAATACACGGTTGAATGTATACGCACTTGCAAAAAGGTACACATATGCATATATATATAACGTGTATATATTCCATATGTATAAGCATTGAAGAAAAAAAACGCGACTAAAAACCTGCTTTGCGTGCGCGTTAATTAAAAGAAAACTATGTCCTACGCCAGACGAGGCCTCAGGCGTTACTTACACACAGTCAAAGGATACGAGAGAGCAGTGCAGGTATACAGAAGAAACAAAATACATGACGGTGTCGTACCTGTCAGAAATCACGATGGTCTTTCGATTCGATCGAATCTCACGTGTCTTCATTCGGCGTTGGCGCCTGCGAATATATATATAAATAAGTGTAAAAAGCGAGAGAATTAATATATAGTTAAAAATGGAAAATGTGTCTGTTTGGATATAAAGATATAGCTTCTTTTGGGTTTGTGATTATCGAATGATTTTCCCTAGATAGATTTAAGGACACATTGAACCAAGAGCTGTTAATGGAACGCATGTACGAAGCCAAATATTTGACCTACATGAATTATTTCACCTGTTTTTGTTGATCAAATAAACCATCGTTATTCATGTAAACATGTGCGCATTATTTCTACACACAACCTATATCTAGATTGTTTATTGAACGTAAGCAAGAGAGGCATGAATAGATTTAAAAATTCAAAGCTGTCCGTATCGACCTAATTATCAGCAGTGAAAAAATTTCAAAATAAAAAAAAAACAATATATAATAAAATAAAATAGTTCTTGTCTTCTGATTGAATGGCTCTTCTTTCTGACAGTTGTCGCGATTCAGTAAAAAGTGGTTCCAGAAATTAATTTTTCAACAACTGCCCATCATCTGGTCCGCCATCCTTTGAAAGCTAAGTCGGAAGATCGGACATTCGAATCCCCCCTGCGCATACTATAAATATATAAATACGAGTATTCAAACGGTGTATATATAGGTATATGAAATATGCGTTCATCAAGGTTGCGAGGAAGATATTTCGCCAAATGAAGATTGAAAATACAAAGTTACGAAGGTATATATATATATAAATATAGAAACGATTTTCCGCTTGACATGTTGTATCGAAATTATCGTCTAACCGCGTAAGATCATGTGTATGGCCTAATGTATATATTTCGCAGATTTAGTAATAAATCATATTTCAGTAAATTTTTACTCTGTCTTACTGTCAATATATTGTGACTATTACATGAGGGATCAGAGCTTGCAGTTTAGTTTATTTTCTGCTTGTGAATAATTATTATAGTTTTCAATTTAAAATTCCCACCTACATATTAATTATTGACGAGTGCTTTATACGTATGGATTAAATAAGTTATATAATTCATAAATAGGAAGTAATGGAAGGTAAGTGGTTGTATTTATTGATTTATGAGTCGCAAATGCAAGTTTTTAAAGTCTTTTTTAAATATTTTGCAGTTTTCATTTATTTTTCATTAAAGCAGTTATTACGTAAAAATTATTTACATTAATTTTGAAATAATATTTTTTCACTAGCAATACGTAGACTTTTACGTCTACATTCAATTTTGTAAAGCATTAAAGTTATAAATAAAAAATAATTTTTATTCTTCAATTCGTAAGTATATTAGTAAAAAAACAATTCAATTTTTATTTTAATTTAAATTTTTAAAGTCACTAAAAGCTTCCTGTCATTTATAATTTGTTTTTCCATCAGTAGTGCTTACATTTTAACAAACTGCAAAAGTCGTTTAGCATATATGAATAAAAAAATTATCCGATAGATACTATTGAAAGCTTTTAAGTTTACAACAATTCTACAATATACAATTTTTATCTGTCCCATTTGCCCTGAACAGCCTCTGTAAAATGCAAATCCTTTTTTTCTATTAAAATAGTCAATTTTCTCTATTAGCGCGCTTGTATGAATATGCATCGCTCTGTTTTCTTTCTTCGCAGTACAATTAAAAATAAATTACAATTCGCAAAGCGAAAGATTCTTTAATGCAACGTCGCCCACATTCGTGCGGCGGGAACCCAAACAAACAGCACTCAAGCGATAACATCTTACAGCTCCCCGTATCAATGCAATAAAGCAAGACGAAACACACCACAATAACATATCAATCATCCAGCGCCACTCCGCTGCTACCCATGTAACCCAATGCCACATGAATAAAACGCCCGCAAATAATCTCGCGGCAACGCTACAATATCATACAGAAATAGAAGCAGCGTTCGCGCATCGAGCCCCATAACGCTCGGCGGCGCGTCTCGCGGCGCGGCTCCGCGAAATAATCGTTTAAAGTGAAGATAGCGGGGCGGCGGCGGCGGCGGCGGCTCTGAATCGCTGATTCTTCGTGCCGACGGATAATTCCATTGGCTTAGCAAATACGGCGCTCTCGTTCAATATAATATGAATTCCGGGCCCGGGCGATCAATGGCAGACTCTCCGGAAGCCGATTAATGCTAATGGCCCCGACGCCGCAGCAGCGGCAGCCCCTGAGTGCCGGCAGCTTTGAATATGTATCGATGCATATTTTACAAAAGAAACTCGCGCGGGACTGCGACCCTGTGTGTGTGTGTGTGTGCGCGGGTGAGTGCGAGGCACCTTATCGGAAAATAATCGCTATCTACGGGTGAGTCGCCGAAGCTAACGTATTTATTGATATTAGCTTCCGAGAAGGTCTTGTAAGCTACGAGGGAAGGGATAATGGTCCTTGGATCGAAGGAATTGCTGATTTTTATTGCGAGATGTCGAGCTGAGCCGCGGGGAATTGCGGCAATATGACCTGGATGAGTAATTTCTGATGGGGGAGATTATATATTGTAACATGTATGGATTACTCTGCAAAGACTTTATTTAGCTGGCGGATTTTTAGGTTTATTTTTACATTTTTTTGACTTGGTGCATTTGAATTATTTATTTAATCGGATATCTGATCGCTTTAAAAACCATCGCGTTTCCAAAGTTTAACGTATCGCTTATACATTCTCAACCCTTCGAGCACATTTCAGTATCGCGAGAAACGCGGCTATTTCTGCATTTCTCGCCTGAGGTGAAAATCGAAATGGGAATTTACAAAGTCACGCGAAATTAAATGGAAATAAACTGCGGCCGGTTTCCTCGAAATTTTAAGATAAGAAAGATATAGCGAGTCGAGGGCAAGGAAAAAAAAAGGAGAAAATAATGGGGGAAAATTGCTAGTAAAAGCTGGGGGGGAGAAAAAGTTTCTCGCTCGGGAGAAAGATCCCGGGGTACATACAGGTCAGATAATCAAACTTTCCGAAAGTTTCGCGAATCTAGGCGATTCTCTTCGCGTTTCCGGCTGCTATTCTAATTTACTTATCCCTCTGTGTCTGCTTTGCTTTTAACTGACAAACTGTTTTTAAATACCATTGTGTTTAGTTTAAATTTCATTTGGAGGATTAAACTCTCTTTCCGAGTTTTGGAAACAACCGAGAGCCGTTTTGTACGGGAAATTTTTTATAAAGGAGAATTTTGTTTTTAGTATAATTGGAATAGAATTTGCGTTGCGAGTCTTAAACGTAATGTTTTTCATAAAGAAGATTCGGTTGTATACTTTTTATACACGAGCCCGGATATTGTAAAAAAAGAAACATAGACGGTGAGTGCATAAAGAGGATTACGTTCTATTAAAAAATTTTACATATATACGCATAAAGCCTCGTATAGTTATGTGCATTTTACTGGTAGATTTTACAATTGTAAAAGCACGTAAATGCTTGAAATATGACATGGATACAATTTCAAATAATTCTGTAAAATACTTATACTTTATTCAGGAGTATAAATGGCATAATTTTCGGGGAATATATATATCGACACGCTTAAAATTAGCTTCGGTCCACTTTTCAAAGCGGGTATTAATGATGCAAACAGAATTCCCTTCTACATTTACTGCCTGCAGTGCTGCAGTAAACCCGAAATAAAAATACAAATTTCGGACTCTACTTGCACTACTCTAACTCGACCAGCAATAAAAACCATGAAAAAACGCCGCACGCAGACGTAAACATTTTTATCATTTATGCATCGATGCTTATCGGAACGAACGGAATTTTTTCCTTAAAAAACAAGTTACAAGCAGACTGACCCAAAGTCGGATTACGTTTTCTCGCTAATAACGACTCGCAAAAGCTTTCCCCGATTTCTGCATGCCGATTCTACAATCTCCCTCGGTGACGATTTTCCTTTCGCTTAAATAATAACGCCCGAGCGGGCATAGAGTCAACAATAAAAGCGTCGTAAATGCCCTCGGTGCCGCGTGTACAAAAATCATAAATAAAGTCCGTCAACATTTTTAGTGGTCATCATCTCGTCAAAATTGGACGTCGCCCGATGCTTCGCCATTTCCGCGCAAAAAGTACGAGAGAAGAGTAGTCCTAAAAAAATCCAGAAGCATACGCTTCGATCCCCCTCTCGTCCCTCCTCCTCCTCCTCCTCTCCTCTTCTTTTTTTTTTACAATCGCCCGAGTGAAATAGAATCGCTTCACTTTCCAACGAGTTTATCACCGCTCGGCCATTGTAGTAGGGAAGCAGCCCAGAGCCCGGATTCGCATAGGAGCCGCGCGCGGCCACGAAATCCCGAGCGTAAAACGCTTTTTACGAGCGCGCGTCACCGCCGACGCAATTGTCCGACTCCGAGTGCGGACGAGTTCACGAGTACAACTGCACCGTCGCCGCGGCGGGCGGGGGGCGGAGGAGCGAGCCGAAGTTGGCGCGCGCGGCTGAAAAAAATCGCATTAGGTGATTAACCGGCGACGAACGCGCCGCTGACACGCCGCCGCCGCCGCCGCCGCGGATATCTGCGGCGAAGAGAGAGAGAGAGAGGGAGAGAGCCGCGCGATTGCGTCTGTAGCGAATTACGGGATTTCGCTCTTTTTTAGCCCCGGGGATTTTGAGGGAGCGCTCGGAGTTTTGGAACTTTTTGCGCAATCGGCTTTTTTTTTTTAAGACTGCGGGAATTTAGAGCGCCGGATGATGATTAAGAGTGGAGTGGAAGTTTTTTGGACTCTCTTTAATGGCCGCCTGGCATGTGGGGTTTAGTAATTAGTGAATATAATAATTTTTTTTAACACGTGCCTGAAAATGCTACATTCTCGTGCTTATTTTCTATGAGGGAAACTCATAAGCCCTCACGTGTGCGGGAAAGCATTCCCATTTAACTCAATGGATTATAAAAATATAATTTTATTATTTATATGTACAAAAATAAATAAATGAATAAAAACAAAAAAATTTATCTTGTATATTGTATTCTAAGCACTACATTTGTTAAAAAAAATATCGTGTTTTACCCTTCGGGAAGCTATTCCACTCGTCTGAAGTTTGCACACTCGTCTAGGGCTAACACGCACTCGCCTTTGGCTCGTGCTGCAAACTTCTCACTCGTGGAATAGTCTCCTTCACGCACTTGTTGCACAATATACTATTTTATTTCAGCTTCTGCGAAACCAGTAAAAGACGTAATGATTTATCATTGAAAATGTGTTTCTATTCATATGTCTGAGCCGAGCCAATATTGTCTATTTATAAACAATATAGATACACTAAAAATTTGTATGTTATAGTTACATTAAAAGCAGGGGTAATTTTCAATATTATACGATGGAATAATTTTCGTAAGAAATTTAATTTTAAACCTTATTAAGAAAATCTTATTTAATTTAACGTTAAATAAAGTAATTATGAAACTAATAAAAATGTAATTACACCGACTTCGTGCATTGCCATTAAAATGAACAAGCTAAAGTCCGATTCGCACCGGGCATTAGAATTGAAAATGTTTAATCTCCCTCGCATTACAGGTATCATTACAATATTTTCGAGATAATGCCCTTTCATTTCAGCTTCTGGTGTCTGAAGTAACTTAAGAGAATGCACTAAAAAGAGATACCGTCTTAGGTAGTCGAAACGGTATATACTTAAAGTTTGAAATCTAAATTCTCTTTTGTAACAATAGGCCAGGAAGTTACGTCAATCAAAAGCTATTTCGTGTTCCGCGCTACTATTACTGTTATGCTGAAAAGTTTTCAGACTAATTATTTCTGTAGGTGTGAGAGAGCTCGCCTTACTTCTTTTTACATTGGAAACTTTAACAGCCACTTTGGAAAGTTCCCCATGGATTAAGGAAGTCGACATTTTTCTTTACGCAAAAGTCCATTTACGCTTTAAAGGGACTATCAACTTTTATTTTAAATAATTTAGCCGCTATCCTTGCTATGAATATTTTTAACTTATAATTAGCTGTGAAATTGTAAATAATGTGCGATACGCTCCATCTTTTTATTATATCCATAATGCACTCTTTCAAAATGATGAAATTGCTGCGACAACAAGATTATTTTCAGGTGTCAGTACTGAAGATGCAGTTAATTTTTCTCAATAAGCTACATTAGATGAGCAACAATTTAAGCCGCAAACTATAGCAGAAGATATTTGCAAAAGGTCTCGCGAAGCAACCATACCAGGAACCATTCACGGCACTGCGGCTAGCTTTTTCATTTCTAATCGGGCTGTATAGCGCTTGCGCCTCATCTACGGTCGACTAGCGATTTCAATCCCCAGGAGTAATCTAAAGTCAATGACACTTCCACCTAATATAAGCATAAGGTCATGCGTCAGCCGCAGCCATGAAAATCCAGGCACGCAGGCGAATCGTCGGCTTTCTGTCTTGGCTCGCGGCGCGGTCGCGATAAATTGGTTTCGCCGACGAGTCTCTCAATTCCCTAACACGATAAATTGCCATCAACCTCCAAGCCGATAGGAATCTGCCGCGGAGCTTTTTTGCCTTGCAAACGAAGTCTGCCCCTCGAAATCTCCGAAGAGGAGAGAGCGGCATTAAGTCGCGTGTTATTGCAGATATGAAAATCGCCGTCTGATAAAGAAAAGAGGCGAAAGTGACGAAGTCTTTTTAATATCGCCACCGCCCTTTCAAAGTCTCTCTCTCTCTCTCTCTCTCTCTCTCGCTCTCTCTCGGCGTGTATTGAAAAGCTTATTCGCGCGTCTTTCTTCGGTCAAGTTTGCCTCATCTTATACCCGCTGATATCTCGCGCGAGAGCGTTATTAAAATTATTCTGATGCCCAACAAAGGTGCTGAACCCTGGGTAGGGCGAGGCGGTGACAGTAATGAAAAAGTAGACGGTAATAAATTTAAAGTTGACTGAGGCAAATGGCTCGCGACGTTTTAGTTATTGTTTTCGTATACCAACGGCTTTTCAAACAGCGACCGTCGGATTAAAATTCTTAAGAATTTTTTTTTAAACAGTAACGTAACCTAAATCGTGGATAAATAAAAACAGAAAGATGCTTCATTTTCACCCCCTCTTTTTCTCTCTTTACACATATTTTCCTTATATTTATTCTATTATTATATTATTTATTCATTATTTTTGCGATAAATGAACGTCCATACGTTCATCGCGCAATCCCTTTCTCAATAACTTCCCTCTCCGGTCCTGTAATTAAACGTCACAAGCAATCCGCCATAATCCACAAAACAAAACAAAAAACCCATCCCCTCGAAAAAAAAAATGCCAAGTTCGGCCCGACAGGAAGAGCGCCTCGCACGGGCAATCGAACGGGACATGAAGCACAGAGGGAGAGAGAGAGAGAGCTTGCGGCTGCGTGGCATCGAGTACCGTGTCGTCATCGGAGGGTCCCCCCGTAATGGCGTCAATAGTGCTGATTATGTGACCACAGCCGGGTTCTCGCATTTGCCGCGGGCTGCTTTTGAGGACTCGCCGCCGGCGTGACAGCATTGTGCGCACACGCGCGCCCGCCTATAACGACGCGGCAGCTGTCACGGAACGAGCGGCTCTTGACGCCGCGCGCCCCGCAGTTTTGACGCCATATCATTCGCATAAGCCGACGGGCCTCCTACGTACACCTACGTACATCTCCCGCGGCTATTGTTCCAGAGCGAAGAGGGCTGTTTTCTCCTTTTTAAGATGAGGAGCTGCCGGGAGAGGGTCTTTTGTTACCTTTGATGTCGAGGGGCAGGTCGGCGCGGAGGGTGGGAGCCGCGGAGATTTTATTCAAATTTAGTGGCTTAGCGCCGTTTTTTCGCGTTGAACGAGGATGTGGGAAACGCAAACGATTTACTGGGAATAATATTACCGAAGCTGAAGTTAATTATTGTGTAAAGTGAAGGAGATTTTTGATCCTACGTTGGTGTAAAAAACTCAAATTTTCTAAATATTATTTTTTATCTTTCTCTTTTTTTATAAATTGAGTTCCAATATACAATTTTTTAAATCAAATTGATAAACTTCGTTATTTGATCAATGTTGCAAAGTCAAAGTGAGCAGGGATTTTTTAATTTGGTAAACCGAATAGAAATGTCAAAATTCCACGAGCAAAGCTCGTCGAAATCCATCCTTTAATCCCGCATAAATATCGAGAAAAAGTTCATCTAAAAGCAGCCCTCGAAGTACACACAGTCCGAATAAAATATTTCCCCCATATAATTCTCGGGCTGAAAAATCCGGAAAATAGAGAAATTCAATTGCGTGCCGTATTAATCTGATACCGCGCTAATAATTCTCTCCATACCGACCGGCCAGAATGAGAGAATATCCGATCGCGAAAGTAAAGGAAACAAAAAAAAACAAGCGCAACACAGAGCGGGGGCTTATATTCATACGGCCGATGCTCCTAAAAAATTCAATTACCGAAATAACGAGCGCGCTGCCTCTCAAAAAAATATTTAATTTAAAAAGCGCCTATAAGAAAACAAATATCCAACGGGCAGCGCCGACGCAAAAAATGCCGAAAACACGAATAACCGTCGGGGGGAGGGGGGAGGGGGAGGGAGGAATAATGCATTCGGGGAAAGGGTAGGGGGGGCGATTTGCCAGGAAATTTAATTAAAAGCCGAGCGACGAGTCATTGACGCGCGCCGCCGGAAAAGAGGCGCTAAGGGAGCGAGTCTCGATGGATGACGCCGACGAGCCAAATTAGGGCCGCGGTCTCTTCATAAAGCGCGAGAGGCGATATGCCGCGTGATGGAGAGACAGAGAGCCGCTCTCGAGTGCCTGTCGTCTGCGCTATCAGCGACACCCCGCAAGAGGCGAGCGGTGGAGAAAAATCAATTGGGGGGGAGGGAAGGAGCTGCGCTCGAAGGTATGCGGCGTAGTAATTGCCAGGAAGAATGGATTAAAAATTTCGACGGCGAAGTGGGAGATGAAAAAATTCATTATTTTATTCTGCGTTCGAACGTTCATTTTATCAATGGGGAGGGGTTAATTATATCTATATTTGACCGAGTATCTTCGCGGAAGAATAATACGAGAAAAAGAGGATACCCGAGCAACCGCGAGCAATTATACTTTTTTTCTGCGCGCTTAATAAGATTCGTCTGCAAAAACCACAACCGAACCGCGATTCCGCGCTCTCTCTCCAATCCGCTGAAAAAAATGAAGCCTACAGACCTAATTTCCAGGCCCGTCCGCGTTTCATTTACTTTTATATCCGTAAGAAATCCATTCGGAGCAAACAGCGAAAATTCGATTAGACTCGTGGCGCAAACACACGTGCGCACTTTTTCTCTCCCTCTCTCACACATTCTCTCGCTGATTCCATTTGTCTCGACGATTCGTTTACCGCACTCCATGTGTCGCGCCTACAACAGAGCGTACCTGGTGCAAGAGCCTCGTAAACGTTCTCTCTCGGTCCTTCTCTTTTTCTCTCTCTCTCTCTCTCTCCCTCTGTGTCGACGCGTCAGCACAGCAACAGCTGCGAGCAACGCGTGCTTCGGCCGCGAAAGCTTTCCCTCCCTCTCTCTCTCTCTCTCTCTCTCTCTCTCGCTCGCTCACTCTGCGTCTGACTGTCTCTTTCCACACACGCTCCATTTCGTATTCCCGGCCACGATTGTTCGAGATGTGCAAATAAACACGAACTTGCGGCTTGTAATTGCGTTTTCACCGAAAATCGAGAGCTTGCCGCGGCTAGACGAGAATTTCGGCTCCTCTGGTACTCTTCCGAGCGAATAGACTTGTCAACGAGAGGAAGCGAGGGGAAAAGATGACGCCGGGGAAGAATGGATTTTTTGTTTATGAGTTTTTAGGGAGGGTTGACGCGATACGGTTGACTGACCGCTTCTAAACTTCGTTTTTTGGAAGAGGTACATTATATAAATACATATATTGACTTTCTGAAAATATCTGAGATATCATTTTAAAATTCTAGTAATTATAATAAAAATATAAAAGCTGAAGTAAAGGAATAGGAACTGTACACTTCAATTACAATTCATTACAATTAAAGTAGTATTAAATTTAAATTTGAAGGCCATTATATATTGAAAAAATTATCGGATAAAATGGTTAAAAACAATGTAAAATCAATGATAACCCATAAAGTAGCAAAGGCGGCAAAACGAGCCAAGTAAGTATAAGCATTTACGCCTGGATTTGCGCAACATAAATTGACAGGTATCGACAGATCATCAATACCCTCGTCAATACCCCCATTACATAAATAAATTAATAGCAAATGGTAACGGGAGCTCGAGCGAAAGAGGAGAGGAAGTGGCGCTTTAGTGTCGCTATTTGCCTAGGATGTTTTAATAATTGATCCGGCCCGTGACGGAGCCGTTCCTGCGCCGCCCGTAACTTTGTGTGATCTTAAGCGCGGCGGAACTTTCGACTGCAGGGGCTGCACTAAGTTGGAATTTTAATATAGATGGCGGAGATCGAGGAGCTGTAAAGGCTCGATCGCATTTTCCTTTGAACGCGCGTTCGAAAGTCAAGTAAGTTAGCGCAAAATGTGCCTTGGCAAAATTGCCCGATTGAATTTACCGGCGCCAAGGCGCTTCTATATATTTCGGCTTTTGTTTTTCTTCGCTATCGGTATTGGAGACGATTGTTTCGGGGCTTAGCGGAATGTCATTTTTTTCGCGAAATTTACTGCGAGTTTTACAATTTTTTCGTTAAACGTTCGGATGTTTTGGAATACTATTTAGAGATGTGAATGGATTTTCAGCGATGATTATTAGCTAGAATTCATCCAGCTGATGAGTAAAAAATTTAAATTATTTCAGTGCATTTAATAATATAACTTGTGTCATCTATTGTTCCCTATCTAAGAAAAATACCGGCTTTATGTGTAATTATTTATTGATTGATGCAAAATTTATTGGTAAAATTTGTTTTATGAATATTGTAAAAATTCTTGAAATTCCATTCTCTACAATGCAAATTCAATATCTTTTTAGTCATTTATATTACATTACTCTCTGAAAGAATTTTCCAATATTGAACCAAAATAATTCAGATGCATATAATTTAAAACGGGCGACATACTGTCTAAAAAATAAACTCACTTTCACTAAGCTTTTGATTTACTACTCAAAATTTCAAATGAAATATTGCACGTAACGACAAAAACCTAAAAAGCAATAAAATTATATCCGTAAAATTAAAATATTTTGATAAAACTTGATTACATTCAGGTTTAATTAAGTCGAATTAATTAGGTTAAGCCCTTTAAAACGCCTTTTAGCCTGCAAATTACTTGTGTTGAAATTGATTAAGTTATATTGACTAAAATAGAATCCTGCATTATCCCGCCCAATTCTGCATAACAATATAGTTTCCTATCCAGTGGACTTTTCCATAATAAATTTCCAAATTTCCCGCTTAATTATCAACTGCGACAAAGAAAATCCCGAGAGCGTTCCCTTGCGCAACAAAACGCGCGGAATTTAAAGAAGTTGGCGGATAGTAATTCTGATAATTTGAAAGCCACATGACCGCGCGAAAAATATTTTCCAGCAACTCACGCAGCCCCGAGTTCAGCCTCTCTCTCTCTCCCCCATAAACCCGGTGAATAATATTCGCGGGGCAGGTGAGAGCCGTCTATGATAAAAGCCGCAGCTCGGCTGCGGCAGCGGGGCAGATTGGCGTGCTCGCACTCGTTACACCCGTACGGTATGCCTCTCTCTCTCTCTCTCACCGCCTCAGCCGGGGCGATCATCGGTCTGGCTCTTGGCGTAAATTGGGTTAGATTAATCGGGGCCGCCGGACGGCTTAGGATGGATGGATGAGTTACAAGGCATAAGTCGTGCGTATCTTGGCGGCGCGGCGGCGGCGGCGGCGGCCTTCGCCTACTGCATATATTTCCTTATGCGCCTGGGTATATTTCGCGGGCCCGTAAATTGCCTGGCATTTAATTACCGCGAGTAGGCAGACACGCTAAAGGCGCCTGCGGAAAGCCGAGGCCCTTCTCGGCTAAATTAAACACCTGTGCTCCAGACCAGAGTCGAATGGGTCGAGGGAAAACGCGCGCTCGCGGAGGCCGGAGGAGACACACAACAGCCTCGGGCCGCCTAATTGGACGACGTGTCCACTTGGCTCTCTCTCTCTCTCTCTCTGTCGCGGATGTTTTTTACCTACTGCGCGAGGAGGGTCCTCGAGGAGATTGTCTTGAGAGAGAGGGGGACGTCGCGCATGACTGACGGCGAGCGCTTCTTGCCGAGCGCGGGGCCGTGATGTGCTCGCGTGCTTGTTGCGAGATTCTTTTTTCTTTTTCCTTTTCCTTCATTTTTTATGCGAGCGAGCGAGCGAGCCGTTTTACTACGTGTCTCTTTTGACGCTGCGACTGGAATTTGCGAGGAAATTCCTTGGCTTTGCGAGGAGGCTTTACATCGCGCAGCGGAGTTTCTTTTTTTTTTTGCAAGCTTGGTTGCTTAGTTTGCGAGTTAGCTTGGAAACATTGCGCTTGCTGTGTACAAATGTTTTTTATTCGTTAAGAATTATTACAGAGGCAAAAAGAAAATTTTAGAATAAAAAGTACTTAAATTGCACTGCAACTGATTAGCATCATAATATTCATAATTTAGTTCTAACAAGCGCAAGAATCCAAAAAAGTTTCCTCACAGCGAAACATCTCCGGCTGCATTTTCTAGGTCGCCTCCGTCAAACACGTTGCCGCGGACAAACGGTCGCAGCGTCGCCGGCGCCCATAACCGTGGGTCCGACCAGAGCGGAGCACACAGCGGACGTGATTATTTTACTATTATATTTCGGTCAATCTAAGCGAGGAGGGCATCAGCTGCGCTCGCCGTATAACGCACGGATAATTAGCGTGTAACGGGCCGCGACGGAAAGCGCGCTCTTGCGCAGTGGCGGTGCGGCTTACAAATTGAACATTACTCGGGGCTGACCGCGATTTTATTACGGCGCTCGATCGGAGAGAGAGAGAGATCACATCAGTTCGGGAATTCGAACCGCGCATTGAAAATTAGCATCAAAGGCGCGCCGCGGCCGCGGTTTTAATACGAGAGCGATGCGACTGTAACTCGGCCTTATCTCTCCTCTCGTCCTCTCTGTTCTTCGCGAGAGAGAGAGAGAGCGATGGTGGTCGGGCTTTTATCGCCCGAAATGCACAGCGCCCATTGACCCTTTTTTTCACGGGCCATCCCTCTTTCTCGCGGAGATGTGACGGGAAGATGGCTGTAACCGAGAACGAATGGTCCGGCGGCCCCGGAGAGGGACAGCACTCGAAATGAAGAGGGCATTACCCGCGCTTATCGCGCAAAACTCCTTTCGCGCGATTTAGTGCGTGGGGTAATTGCAGCTTGGCGATCCCTTCTTTTTTTTTTTTTTCTCTCGGGGCCAAGCACGGAGAGAGCTCAATTTGCGCTAAATTTATTTCGCGAAATTAGCATGCCGCGCGCCCTGCGGAATTGCCTTAGTTTCGTGTGATTTACGCGTTGATTGAGTCGTTTTGCCGGGGCAGGACGTTTTATGCAGCGATTTCGTTGGCGGACGTGAGCGCTAATGAATGCTCGCGTTTCGAGCAAGAAGTTTTGTGTATAAAACATCAATGAAAGTAGTTGTTTTCGATTGTAAATACTTGACTTAAAAATGTGGGTGAATCGCTAAATTAATTAATTAATAATAGAAGATTCAGTTATATTTTCAATTTAAAGGAAAGTATCTAAAATTTTCGGTACAAGAGGCGGTAAAAATAAAAGTTAATTTTCTCAAAACTTAAACATTTTTTTCAATAAAAAATCTAATTCATTGAAGTGACAGTTGAATACTACATCATACTACACCATAATACTTTCAATTCAATGAGTTTCTTATATTCCGGCGAGATTTATCGAATTTAAAATTAGCACACGACTCGAAAGTATTAGCACACTGATTTTATCAACTTTTATCATCGTACTGCAGAAGCGCAATTTAATCGCGGAATACAATTTCAGTTTAATAAAGTCGAGCAGTTTAGCGCGTGTTTATTAAAACCTCCCGTTTCCATTTGACTGCTAAATTATTTTAAAATTTTTATTTCCATTTTAATCATTGTTTTAATCACTTCGGAGCGCAAGACACCTATAAGCGAGAGTTCTCCGGCCGCTCGTCGAGTTCGCTGAAAAACACGCATATACATATAGGATAGAACGCTGCTCTCGCGCGGCTGCAGCGTTGACTCATATTCCCGCGAGTGTCATAAACCCCATCGAGTTACTTTTCCAACTTCAATGCGTGCGAACTTTACGCATTTAATTAAAAATTCAAATTCAAGGCGCCGCGCGTCCTGTGTATGTGTGCGCAAGCCGCGATAATGCTCAGACCGGCATATAATTCTATTCTCGCTTATGTATACGCGGCGCGGATATTCAGCGGGGAAAAACTATACGGATGCAGGATAAAACTTTCCACTTAGAAATTGAGAAAAGGGAGGGGAGTACCACTTGCGAGGAGCAAACAAGAGAGCAGATGCTCTTTAAACTTTATCCTTTTTTTTTTCTCGCTCGAACGTTTTAATATGAATTTCCACTTTTTGAATGGAGTAAGTAGCCGTTGAAGTAACTTTTGTAGAACGCTGCCGCTCGTCTACTTAATATTAAAATTGTTGATTTTAGGCATCTTTTGTTGTTGACTTTAGTCGTGTGCATAAAACTTTTATTGCGTCACTTGAAGTAATGAAAATAGATTTCGGTAATTTAATGAACAATTTGTTGCGAAAAGGGAAGAAATTTAACTGAAGAGAAGGTTGATTGCGTCAGCTTTTAAATCTCCGACCGCTGCTGACATCCCAGCTAACTGTAGTGGTAAACTTCTGGGAGGTCGGTGTTCAAATGGAGTTTACTTAGACCTGATTTCCTATGATAATATTCTATATGATACCTAAATAATTATTACTTCATAAATTAAAAGAAGTTACATTGCCAAGGAAGACTAGATATTTTTCAAAAAAATATTAGCCCCAAGAAACGGATGCAAAACATGAAAACAGACGGCTTGCACAGTGCAGCAGCAGCAGCAGCAGCAGTACAGCAGCCGTGATTGAAGCCTGGCACGTATCGCAGCCAGCACTCGCACGTATCGCTGACGGATCGTACGTGCAGGCCTCGCTTACCGCCGGAGGAAATAATTTTCGCGTGAGCGCAAGAGAGAGAGAGAGAGAGAGAGAGAGAGAGAGAGCCGCGTGAGAGCCGTAATTGCTCCACAATATACGAGCGTCAATTCCCCTCTCGGCGCGCGCGTTATCGTTTACAAGCATGTGTCTTAATGCGCGACTAAACTCTCGTATACTTTCGCCGCTCTAACGAAGGGATGTGTCGCAGCTCGTTTTACACACACAAAGAGAGAGAGAGAGAGAGGGCCTCTACTCGTAAGGGGAGGATCGTACGCGAGCTAAATTGCCCGACATGAGGGTACACACACTCTCTGCTCCGCTGATGAACTTGCCGGTTTATCGCGCCGAAGGGGGACGCGCGAATACTTGCCGTAGTGGCTTGGCTCGTTTGGCGCGATCGAGTGCTAATATGTATTTGGCCGTCGCGGTGAGAGGCCTGGGAGAGGGGAGGCGACGAACACCAGCCGAGCATGTTTGCGATTGTTCGGAGGTCGCGAGTCCCGGGATGAGCCGATTGTTCGCCGGTGTTTCCTTATTATGAGAGTTCGGTTGGAAAATTCTTCCCACTGGCGGAAGGATTACGTCGGAAAAAGAATTTATGGACCAGATCGAACTGTAGAGCAAGATTTTCATTTTTAATCAAATTTACCGATATATGTAGCTTTCTAAATAGAAATTTCTTTGTGTACAGTTTAATTATGATGATTTTGCTTCCTCCTAGAAGAAGATTTGTGATACCCGTGTGGAAAGTTTGTTGGGATCTGATCAGAATCCGTTCTGATTGCCCAATTCCTAATTAGAATCGGATCATTCAAGTGATTAATAGCCTTTTGTCTTACAGGTAACAGATTTTGAAACATTTCTTCCTGAATCCCGTGGTCCTCCAAGAGGTATTAAGATATTGATACCCGTGTATAAAATTTTTTGGGATCTGATCAGAATCCGTTCTGATTGCCCAATTCCTAATTGGGATCTTCTGTCTTACAGGTAACAGACTTTGAAACATTTCTTCCTGAACCTCTTGGTTCTTTAAGAGGTATTAAGATTACGACGACATGTCGTCCGCCACCAGACGCACAACGCTAAAGGGTTTCTGTTTACAGGTGCGGATTAGGACGGCAATTGAGGGGCAACGGATTAAGACATTGTTTCGACTATCAGTATTTTGATTTTCGGGAAACTAATGAATATTGACTATTATATTGACGTGTCTGCATACACGTATAATTTCGTGTATGATTGTGCGTGTGTCTGCCTGTTAGTTTCAAGTTCAGTTTACCTTGGATCACCAAAGAGAATAGTTTGATTAACGGGTTTTGTTTCAGATAATCGGTCTCGGAGTTTTTGAAGTTTTTGAAGTTGTAAATAATTGTATTTTTTAGAAATTCTTCGTTTAAATTAATTTTATTATTAGTTTAAATTACATCACTTCATGTAATATTACATATATGATAAGCGTCATAAGCCTGACGCTCGCATTAGTGGCGTGGGTTTTTCATTGAACGGGTCGAGCCGGGTCGGTAACTAACGTGTAAGTGAGAGTCGACTGGAGTACTAAACGGATTTCATCCAGTGCGATTCTGAACTTGTTCGGCAAGGCACGTCGTATAAGTATCTTTAGCAAGCTAGTTCACTAGTGGGTGGTCGGACGCCATCTGGGGGTGAGATGGCACTAAAGCTCGCTGGCCTAGTTCGCTTGCGGGTTTGAGTAGCCGCCTTGCGGTAGTGGTCGGTACCTTTTTATACATTGATTCTCCTGTTACAATTTTTACAACCGTAATCATTAAGTTTATTTATCACTGGATATTCATAATAAATTTTCCAAATATGGGTTTTGCTAGGGATATCGGATTAGAATCTGATTATGGAATCTATATTGGAAGGTAATTGGGTAATCCATAAAAGACAAATTGAAATTTAGTTATGAAATTCCAAAATGGGCCGTAATTGAGGAATCCATTCAGAATTAGATTGGTAATCCGGGCAAGTCCGAAAATTTCCATACAGGTAGAATTCAGCTTCTATTGAACGGATTTGCATGAAAAAAAATCTTTTTTTGTTTAGCTTATTTGTTTTCGTTTTAAGTAAATAAATGATAAATAAATGAAATAGAAAAATTTACATTTATCGGTGAGTATATTCAAATTTATTTCACCAAAGTTTAGTAAATTACTTCATTTAATTTTTAAACCAATGAAAAACAAGGTGGGATAATTTCTTTAAATAGTAATACAACTTAAAATGCAGCCACATCTGAACTGCAGAGTAAATCTTTACATTATCGCTTACCTCAATTTCGTATAAAAAATATTGTAAAATTTAATCTCATTGCCCACACAAGCCATTCCCGCTGCATCATCCATAAATTTGTAATTGTCATAACCGACCAAATATCGCCCCAAATATTTTCAAATCACACATAAAAACAAGATCCCCCAGTTTATTCATGCACCGCCGCTTCGCACCTCCCCTCGAAACAGCTCTCAAAGCTGTCCCGCAAATGGGAGGCTCCTGCAACAAAAAAACAAAAAAAGCAAAAAAAAAACAGCAGAATTGAAAATATTTCTGTCCAATCGCTCGTCCCTTTTCACGCCAGGCATTCAACTGCGCTCAATGCATTCGTGACTTTCGTCGCGCGCACCGACAAGTCGAAGGAGCAAAAAAATGGACGCGTACAATGGACGCACGCGCGCGAGTACGCGGCAACTGCGCACGCCGGGATATGGTATTGTATCTCGGTTCCGCCTGAAGAGAGGATGCCGTATTTTTCTCTCTGCCTTTTCTGTTCTCCGGGGGCTGCCGAAATTTCTGCCATCGCGCGATATCAACCTGCAGCACTTGATATACAGTTTTCCGCCTACCCCCGTTACGCGACGCGCGGCTTCCATTTGAGCTTTTTATCGCTTTCCTGTCTCGGCTTCGCTTAAGCGTTTTTTAGGCCCTCCCTTTATATTGATGTGCTTATGATTTTTAAATTAGCCTAAATTTTGTTTAATTTTTTTACGAAAATGATAATTGTTAATTATTTTATAAAATTATATTTTTTGAAAAATGATTAATTATTAAATAATGTTAAATACATTTCAAAATTTATTGAATATCTAATACGGTTTTAATTTTCCATTTTTCTACTATTCGTTACCATAAATCATTTTCCCTTTGCCCTGTAAAGCTTTTCTTAAAAATTCCGAGAAAGCAAAAAGTCCCGGGAATCCAGTTTTGCGCGCATTAACAAACATCTTACAATGTTTCCTTAGCACACAAAGCCCTAATTTTCCGTGTTTCTCTCATTGTCTGCCGGCACTTTTATTCTCTTGTGTGCTTTGTCCACAGAGGCATAGACACCCCCTTTCTGCCTCCTAATCTCCCTGACTTTGCAGCATCAGATAGCGCCGTCTCTCTCTCTCTCCCTCTAGCAGCACTTCATTTCCTCTCTCCCCTACCACTCTTCTTTCTCCCTTTCTGCGAGAGAATGTTCGAGTAGGCACGCGGCCCGCCAATAAGCGGATCGGCTGTGCATATCGGTCGCGTTAGTTTCCCTTCCGGATAACGGGAGCCATTGTGCCGCGAGCCAGGCTGGGCAAAGCCGTTCAGCACACGCTCTCGAAAGCACATACGTCTCTCTCTCCTTCCCCCCCCTCCCACCCATCTCTCCGCACAAAGCTCGAGTTTGTCCCTCTCGCGCTCCTTTGATTCGGCCGTATAGGTTCGACTTCCTACTCCGGAGATTTCGGCTGAGGATATAGCCAGCCGAGAAGGCAGGAAATATACAAGCCCGGGTGCCTTCGTTTTGTCCGCCTAATCACGCCTGGCCTTCTCGCTCTCCGCTTCGTTCGATTTTTGTTTCGCATTGTCGCGTTCTCGTCTGCTCTTTTTACGGTCTCGGCGCTCGTTGTTCTCCGCGGGGCAGCGTGTATGGCTTGTTTGCCGAGTGCATTTAATTAAAACGTTCGCCAGTCGGACGCGGAACGAATACGTCGCTATCTCGTTTCGTCTCCCTTTTCAGAGGCCGCCGCGGTTCGGGCTCTCTTTTTTTCGCGCGTCGTCATTTCGCGGCGCCGGGCCTTTTTTCCGGCTGCAGTGCCTTGCGCGAGAGTAGGGGGGATGAAAAAATGCAGCGCACAAAGGCGAAAGTTCGTCGATTCGAGGACTGTCGACAACGGAGGGGGGGCTCGGCAACGAAAATTAAAAAAGCGCGGCAGGAAAGAAAAGTTTGCGACGCTTTTGCGCGTTTGTAACGAACCGAACGAAGATTACGGATCCCGCGCGCCTTTTGTTCGAATCGTCGGGTGCGCGGCTTTTTTCGACGCCTGGCGCATTTACCGCGTGACGATCGAGCCTTTTATCGGGGAACATTGGCTTTTGTTGCCTTTTTAAATAGAAGCATTTTAATTCCATCGGTTATATTTAAAAGCTTTTCAGAGCTGAATGGGAGCGTTGACTAAACTGAAAGTTATACTTTTGAAAATTAAAAATGAAACTATATTATTTTGAGTTCTGTATAAGTTAATAATAGTTTTTGAGTTAAAAAGAAATTAACCGAACAAAGTGGTTTTGAATATTTATTAAATGATGGCCGAGCAAATGATCATAGTACCCCTATATTAATTAAAATCGTTAAACCTCCTTTATCCACATAAATGACATATTATATGCATATTGAACATATTAAAATCCAATACAAAGCAATTTGTAATTGTCCAACAAGTAACTTTAATTAAATTGCGCTTTATTTACCATTACTTCGTTTAAGCAATAGTAGCAAACGTTAGATTTGAAAGCCTCGGTGTTCGGTTTCTGCTTCAGATGACAAATCCAGTCACATCTAAGCTATTGTTTATCTAATAAAAGGTAGCAAACAACGTAAGGACATCGACATCCCTTTAATTAAACCAAAAACTATCTTAAATTTTTTCTCATTTTTCAATAAAATTTCTCAGATTACGCTGCAAATGCAAATGCGTCTCGAGCAAAGTTCTCTTTCATCAATTCCACGCAGCGTGGAGGCACGCACAAATGCGGCATAATTAATAAAATGGTTCTATTGGGGGCTTCGGCTTTATAGTTCCCCGGAATTTAATATCTCAACTTCAGAGGAGAATCTTGACTTTCCTTTAACAAACCTTTTCCCTCCTCCCTAAAAAGATTTCATCCCGCGAAACAATGGACTCTCGATCTCCGCGCCAAATTGTCGACATCACCGCCTGAAATATCTCCGGGGAGGGAAAGTTCGCCGCGCGAAGAATAATACCGGCCAGCTTTTTCAATAAACTTTTGTCTTGGCCGCCTCTTCTTCGCGCCGCTATAATGATCGAAGGAATTCGATATCGAGGAGCTGGGAGGGATTTCGCTACTTAAGGGAAAGGAAGACAAGCTAAGTTGAGGCTTCAAAGCCCAACGCTGACTAAAAGTTCGAAGAAAAGTGTATGGGTACATGATAGACTTTGGTTGTCTAAAGAATTTTATTAGATATACATTGAAATGTAAATGAATTTTAAATTTGAATAACGTCGGTTATAGATTAAAGCTACAAAAAATAGAACCTGTTGCTCATTCTACATCCTTTTCTTTGAACACCGTTTTCAAACTCATCGCCTCACCTGCCATGTTATTTAAAATTATATCGTTCCCAGTGATTTTACAACCCCAAAAATATGATATAGCATTCAAGTTTTAAAAACGAATGCATCAAAAGTAGCATAAATAAAAGATATTGTCTAAATTCTGACTCCTCTCGAAGATCCAAAATCCAGTTAGCATACATCGCCGGCGCGAAACTCGGCCTCCTCTCATAAATTCATCACGCTAAAACTAGGCGATCCGAGAGCGATCCGCACTTCTCGGGGGGTCCGCGCGCAAGCTCGCCCTCCTTATTTCGGCGCATTACACATAACCTATACATCAGTCTGCCGGCGCGCGCGCGCGCGAAATAATGCCTCGCGATTCTTCTAGCTGTCCGCGCGCAAGAGACTCGGCGGCGGCGGCAGCCTCTTAAAGAGCGGAGTCTGGAAAACACGTCGTCTTCGTCGTCGGGCTCGAAGCTCGAAAGAAAAGTGCCGAGAACTTAGGAAGCATGACGAAGAGGGAGAGAGGCGAGGCATGCCCGAGAGCTGTATATTTCAGCTGCTGCCTAGCAAATGTCATAGTGCTCTCACGGTGCAGTAGCGAGAAACTTTCGCCGGCCGACTTATCACTCTTCTCACCTTCTCTACCTCTTCATTTTTCTCGAAAGGGGAGCGAGAGGGAGAGAGAGAGAGAGTGAGAGAGTGAGAGGGACCGGGGGAGCAAGAAGGGAGATCAAATTTCTGCCGCCGCCGCGCGCGCGACCTCGTCATCGTTGCAGAACGCTGAGCGCCGCCGAGCGCCGAGGCGCAAACCATCTGCTGGAGATATCGCCGTGCGGTGAACTGAGGTGCTGGAAAATGCGACGGGCTGCGCGGAGAGGTGTTTTAGGAGGGCGGGTCAACAAAATTTTCTTTTTTTCTGTTTTAGCTGCTGGACTGCGATTTGAGGTGTATAAAAACAATTAAAGCGCGGCGCTTACGCTTTAATCGATATCCTATTATTAAATACGTCGATTATTAAATATGTAGACAGATTATCTTTAAAGATTAATTTATTAAAAGTAGATCTATAGTAGTCTAAGGAAAGGCTACCACTTACTGAGAAACGAAAAACCTTATTTAATTTTTCTGTGTGTATGTAAATGAGCTTTGTTCTTTTCATTGCTGTAGTTCGGATTGACCGCTTTAAATCTACTTTTAAAGAAAACTTATCACCGAACAATAAATTCTTCATATAATAATTTATCAAATAATATCATAATTTTTCCTCGACGAATACAAACATTCGCATAGAATACCGAGAGATCGAACATTTATACGTATTCTATACAAAAATGAAGGACCAGCTGT
>JAWWML010037600.1:48519-76832 GCA_035047165.1 Ormyrus rosae
GAATACAAACATTCGCATAGAATACCGAGAGATCGAACATTTATACGTATTCTATACAAAAATGAAGGACCAGCTGTAAGAATCTGCACGAAATCCCCGAGAAAAGCAAAAGCCTTAGATCGTTCGGTATCGCGACAAGGAAATACAGAATCCCTCTGAAATCCACATTTATCCATTCATCCACGCAGAACGCGGACGCGGGTCGGCCGCTCGCGCGTCCGTTCGCTCGTACATGTAAATTCAAACGCACTGCTTACGCGCGTAAACGCGGGCAAATGTTTGCGCGTAACTCGCGCCTCGTGCTCTCTGTGCGCCGTCCAACGGGGCGAGGAAAGGATCGCGCGGCTGCCGTAAGCCCGTTACCTTTGCGAGCCTCGAGGCTCGCGAGAATCAGAGCTGCCGCGGGCCGCGCGCGAGAGGCAGCTGGGTTATAAGGGAAAAATAAGCGGACGGTGCGGGTCGATCGCTCTGCAAACGCACTTGGAATATCGGTGGAATGACGGAGATGCCGATGCCTGTGCAGGGCGTAGGGCTAGAGCTCGTTTGGAGGTTCACCGTCGAGGAAAGATTATTGAAATTGGAATTATTCAGTCGGTTAATTAGAAAATGTTTTTTTGAATGTTTTGGTGAAATGTTTGTCAGTCTAACAACGTTATTTCACAACAATTATTAACTGCTATTCTACTTCCACTTCTCCGCTTTCGTCCGAGTGGTAATTAATAATTGTAGCAGTAAATCAGGCGTAATCATAGCGAGGGCAAAACATAATCGGAGAGAAGCCGTAATTGACGAAATCAATCTTTGACTCGAGCGTATACATCCAGAGCACAAAAGCCCGGAAGATGGTCGGCGCATCTTGTCGCACACAGCTCGGCATATGTTTATCCGGCGCTCTCCGCGGCGACATCCTGCCGCTGGCTCTCATCGCCTGACGGCCGACAGGGCCGCCATAAATTTTCCACTGCAAAATCCACCCCCTCTCACCCGGGCGCAGACGTGAAGTAGGCATGCACGCACTACCCGCGCATTATGCCCGCGCGCACTCGAGGACCCGCGCGACTCTCTCTCTCTCTCTCTCTCTCTCTCTGTTGGGCGCGCTCTCCCGCACACTTGACCGCGGCACCGACGAGACGCTCCCGAGCACAAAACAATGCCCGCTGATTGCTGCAATTATCGGGGATTTATATATATATACCGGATACCGGACGAAGCGCGGGACTTTCAATTAATTTTAGGAGCCGGGCCGCCTACAGTGGAGACTTTTTTAAAGCGCTTTAGTGTAAATGGAGGCGTTTTATTGCGAGGCGTCCCGCTCGCTTTTTTCCGGCGCAAAATTTAATAATTTCTCTCGTAATAGGGGCGCGAGAGCATTTTTTTTTTTTTTTTTTTTTTTTTTTCGAGAGGCAGATATTTTGCGAAGGGACGAGGCGGCTGGAAAAATTCGGCGCGACGGAGGAGCGAGGAATTTTGAGTAATTTGATACGTTTCGAGAGCAGGCGACTAACGAACAGGGCGCTTTTTTTTCTAGACGCACACACTGCACGCGATATTTTGCATAATGATTTACTAATATTAAGGGATTTTTTACAGTTTTATTCCGGAAGCTAAATTTAATTAAAAATATGTAACGAACTGAAAATATTCTGCATTTTCAAGGTATGAGATAGATGTTTATTTTATTTATTTATTTTTTTAAATTTTTTACGTCTTTGTAAATAAATTAATTAAAAAAAATATATATATTTTCTATGTTTATGTCAGATCGTAAATTAAGATAGAGAAATAAAAAAAGTATTGTAAGCAACGAACATCGTATTCCTCTTTGCAAATAAAAATATTTAAAAAATAAAAAGATGCTAAAAAATTAATCAACTGCTTCGTCGAACACATTCACACGTTTGATTTGACCGCTCCATTAAACTCATTTTAATTTACTACATAAAATTAAATTGCTAATTCGTTACATCCTATTCAAAAAAGTTTTAACCAATCCTTCGGACTTTGATTTCGCATTATCCTCCGCTAATTGTAAAATCCTGCACCGTCCACCACTTTCGTCAAGCAATTCCCGCGCTTCCGTTCGGCGCATATAGAAAAGCCCGCAGTATATAACCGCAAACGCATAGAAAAAAACTGCACGCAGATTTGCCGGCAAAGGAAGCCAATATATATCCAAGCGGAAAGCGAAAAAGAGGGAAAACGCGGGACCGGGTATAGAAAGAGAGAGAGAGAGAGAGACGATTCGCGGATTTTCGTGACGAGTCACGGAAATGGAAGGATAGGTTTCGTATAATCCTTGCAAATTTTTAATTCATGCGTAACGCGGATCCGCTCCTCCGAACGGAATGCGCGCGCCGCACAGCCTGTTTCGCCGCCAGTCCGAGCGTAAAATATGGCCGGATGAAAACGAGCGTAAAAAAGATGTGCGCGCCCCGCCGCCGCTGCTAAAAATGATAGACCGTCCCGGGAATTGTCCTTGCTTTATTTTTTCGCGCGACGCGCCGATTCGCTCGAAAGTCCTGGCTCAATTACGATGCGACTATAATTGTACGAGATCAATTTTTTTTGCAAGTATATGCCGAGTCTGAAGTTTCAGTTCTTTTGATCGATAAGAAAAATGAGAAAAAAATGAATTTCTATCATGTCGGCGGCGTGGAATTTATTTGTATTTTCTTTATTTGCACTACAAACATTCTGTCTAAACTTGCTATTATTTTCTTTTTCAAGCGTGATATATATAAAAAAACAGCCATGTTTCTGTTATAACCAAATAAAATCAAACCATAAAATCAAATCATAAAAAAGTTTTCACCAAATACTATAAAAAATATCCAAACAGAAATTAGTACTTATTGCAATTGTAAAACAGCGTTAGTTCAAAAAATTCCTCGAAACAAATCCGGCGAATCGTCAATTTTTCCTCATCATTGAAGCGCAAAACGACAAGACCCCTCAGAGCGAGGTTCCCTCGGTAAGTAATCCCTCCACTTAACTGGCAGACACGCACGCATAATGCAGCGTCGGACATGCAGATCGGCGGCGGCAATTAGCGCGAGGCGCGCGTCACATTCCCTGCGTGCGAAAGACAAACACATCCTGACGAGAGCCGGCGCTTCTCGTCTAAGTGGTCAGCGGAGTTTGTCCAGCCCTTCAGATTCGCGCCTCCCTATAACGAAAAACAAACAGCGCCAAGGCGCCCGATTCATCTGCTCTGCAGCCCCTTTTTTTTTCTTGGCTGCTTGATGGACGTCTGTGAATGCCAGAGAGGCGCGATTGCATCTGCACACGTCAGATGTCGGCGAGGAAGAGCGACGAAATGCGCGTATAATGGCGGGTTTCTTCGTGGGGATGTGTTGTTAATTATCGTACACTTAAATATTGAGCACGATGTGCACAATTCTTATGTGCACGAACAAACCAATGCCTTCCTGATGGGATCCAGTTGTTTTTGGTAGCTAAGTTTAAGAGAAAATTAATAACGAGTTTTCAAAAGAAAATTAATAAAAATGAACTAATATGAAGTTTTTAAAAAATGACATTTATTTATTTGCCAATTATTAAAAGAAATTTGAATTTTTTTAGTAGAAAAAATTAAAATCTATGCTGTAAGAACTTCCAAATTAATCAACTATCAATGTTCAGACTTGGCAGAATTAAAAGGAGAAGGTAAATAATACTCACTTATCGCAATAAATTAAGTAATACGTAACGTAAATCACATTACCTTACTGCAATACTGCACATTGCACAATTATGGGGAGATACAATAAGTATTATTGCAATGCCTATCTTATTGTTTAAGCAGCTTAGAAGCAATTATCGGTCTATTCCGTACATTATGCTAAATCCTGTATATAATCTGATGGATCCGCAATACAATGTATTAGTTATTGTTTGATCATTCTCCAATTGTGAGACGGTTGGGTGAAATTTGATAAATACATTTAATACCTGAAAATTATTAAATTTCTAAGAAACAGTAGAATATTTTAGAGATATTTCTTATTTCTTAGCTAAACTAAATTTGTTAATAACGAACTATCGGTCGTAGTTATAATAAATACATTTTTATTTTTAGAACTAAATAAGACCCGCATTATAAAATAATGTATAGTATAGTGAATATTGCCAAGACATTGTATTCTGAAATGCTTGGATTCGTTTTCTTGCGCGGACGCAGAGAAATCTTGTGCTCTAAACACTTCATCGTACCACATTGAATACAAATTTTTCATCATTTCTAAAGTTGAATTACGTATCCTTTATACAAATATAATGTAAAGAGCATAATGTAATAGAATGTCAATTCAAAATTAAATAAATAATCAGTAAAAATTTGGCAACTACAATTATTACGAAGCCACATATCGTACCAAATGAAAAAGTATTCCAAAAAATCGAATAATCCATATTCGATAAGGCATCGCCGGCTGTATTTCCGAAGCAGCATCACAAAGAGTCGCTCGGTTGTCGAAACAAACTTGCGCATCCTCTCCTCCCCGTATGCGGCGCCGGTGCAGCGGAATAGCAGAGCTCGCATCGCGAGGGCGGCGCGCAAGTTGGCGGCGGGGCTAGGAAGCGGCTAGTTATCGTGGTTGCATCTTAACCGGAATGAATTTCCTCCGCCAGAGTGGATAGGAAGCTCCTGCACGTACGTCATGCAATCGAACTGCTTGTTGCTCGAGCCTCTCTCCCTCTCTCCGAACAACAGCATCTTGCCCGGCTTCCTCTCTCTCTCTCCTATCTCTATGCAAGCAGAAACTACAACTCGCTTTCCCGGCTAACTTTGCACCTCTCCCCGACGTGGATGCATCGCCCGGGCAATGGGGTAAGGGGATACGCTTATTATGGCGCTATACGTATTGAAGGTGCTGCGGTTTCATTTGGGGAATAAATGCCGCTCGAAGAAGGAGGGCACACTGCGGCCGCAGTCATACTTACGGAAAGGGATATCCATTAGCGGCTGCGGTCGCCGCTTAATTATTTACCTCTGAATTATTGATCAGCCTCGGCGCTGATTGCATCGATTTTTTTTTAAATTGGATGCTTGAGGAGTTGCGGATTGGCAATTTTAGACGGGGGGGAATGCTTAAAGGGGAGGAATTATTTAGGGATCGGATCGGGAGTTCATAATTGATTCGCGGGGGAAAGAGAGCTTGAAAACTTCGATTTTTCGAGCACTTTTTCCGAGAATTTCAAATGAGTCCTGCATTATGTAAGGTAAGACCAGTATAAAAAGACTGACAACTCATCGAACTGAAAATTTCAAAAACTCTGCAAGGTTTTGAATAAGAAAACAGCGGCGTAAAGAGGCTTATTGCAAGTCGTAATTGCGGTAGATTTTTATAAATAACGCGGTACCAATTTAAGAGAGTAAATAATAATAAGAATACTTAAATATTTTAAATCAATAGATCCATATCTTTGCAATATCGCTCGTTAGAAAAATCCTTGTGACGTGAAATACTAATCGATACCCCCAACTCGGACGCGGCAAAAAACTGAACTTTCCTACGTCCCAGAGGCCAGCGTGATTTTTAATAACCCCGTCGAAATTAAATCAACGCATAATACTCGCGCCCGGCAGCTCGAAGTCGCGCCGGCTTCTATAATAAATTTTTGCACCGCCGCCGCCTCGAACTTTTAACGGCGCTCGGCCGTCTATCGTTTCGCGCGACGTTCCGGGGGCAAAGTCACCGTATACGGGTAGGATTTGAATTTCTCGGCGCGCGATATCCCCCTTTTGCCGCGGACCCGCGCGGCTCGCTTATATTCGCCGCACGAGCGTGTCTGGGGGGATCTCCGCGACTTTATTCGTTCCCTGATTGTGCTCGAATGTGCATAAATATTTGGACTTTAAAGGTTTTAAGCGCGGAATCCTTGAATATTTTACGTGCCCGAGAGCCGAGAGCGTCATGTACGAGCGACGTGTGCGTATGCGCCGCGTATAAATTTTTGAGCTAAATTTTCTTTTTTTTTCTTCTCTCGGGGGTTTCTTATTGCCGCGGACGCGCACCGAAAACGGACGTTAAGGGCCTTCTGATTTATCGCAATCTTTTATTTTTATGGCGGTTTTGTGTGCGTGTGTTTTTTTTTATTTTAAATTTACGGATTCGTGAGCAATTAGTCAATTGCGTGAAAATAGTAACGAGCTGTTTTAAAAGGAAATGTTCGAAAAATTATTTTACAAATGGAGAACGAACTTTATAATGAAATATAATCAAAGGAAAAGATAAGTATTATCTTGTGGACAAAGAAGAATTTTATTGATGCACTACACGATTAAATATAATTATCAAAATTTAAACTAAAATTTTCGAAACTTCTAGCAACTACCGCTTAATATAGCTTGTTTATTATTATAACATTGTATAACTAATATTCAACTGAATCCAAATTCTACAGTCTTCATTATTCCATTTAAAATACATCAGCCCCTAAGAAAAGTTACATCGCATTCAGCTTTAGAAGCTTGAGCCTCGAAAGCAATTTGGCCCGTTGAAACCAGCGTTTTATGAACGCACAAAAAGCCGGCACGAAAATCTCCTTCGCCAAGCGATTGCTGCACTCGTCAAAACCGCGCGCAAATTGAAAAACCTAGAAAATTTGCACGAGCTTGTCACTCTTCTGGAACGCTTTCATCGATTACGCAATTAGCCGCGTCGAAGAGGCGAGAGAGAGAGAGAGAGAAGCAGGGGGGAGGGGGGGGGTTAAGGGAAGAATGATGAAAAAAGGGAGTCTCACGCGATACTTGCATTAGGGCTAAATGCCGTACGCTCGGCGATGATAGCTCGGTTAATTTCGTTACGTGAGTACGCAATTACGTGCATTAATGGACGAGCTCAAGTGTTTTCGTGAAGCTGATTTTGATAATCAATTAATACGATTGTTTTAATTGATTTTTTTTTTTGGCTTTTAAGAGGTTGTACAATTTATTTGCCATTGTAAATATTACGATCTTTGGAAATTATGAATAAGAGTAATTTACTTCTACACAAAGAAATTGTAAGAATAAGAAAGCTGAGGTACTCGGAGTTGCTGATGTATTCTAGATTTGTATCTATTGAATACCAAAGTGTGAGAAAGTAATTTCCACCTTTGGTTCTTGACTTCTTTCATTTTATGTAAAGATTTTATCGTAGAAAATTACTGTGTGAATACAATTTGTCTGATTGAATGTGTTGAAATATTAAAAGATAGTGTAATCTGGAAATTATTCGTAATAAAATTGTTTTTTTCATTGTACACGAAGAAAGACGTTTTAGCGAAAATTACTATATACTCGTCAGTAATAGCAGACAGTCTTTGAATAAGAGTGAAAATTACTATATTTTATACGATTTCTGCAGATTTTTAATATAACTTAATATTTAATAGTTGTAATGATAATTTAATAATTTTTACGAAATGAACAAATTATTAAATTCACAGCAACGCAATAATGAACCGTAGAGAAAATTTTATTATTTCTCTCCATTTCCATTACAATAAAATAAATTCATTTTATTAATTGACGATCCGTGCACATGAAATAACTGCCAAACGTTTTTTAAAATTAAAATTTAATTTTTAATTTTTATTATTTCTTTAAATAATTGTTTGTGTCAACATAATTTTGATCTTTTTGGTATTCGCAAACAATTATTGATGTTTCCGAAATTTCTGCGTGAAAAGTTTTTTGAAAATGCTTTTATCTTTTATTTTAAAAAAAAGATCTTTTACGGATCGAACTGCTAAAGAAGGATGTTTTTTTTTCTTTTTTTACCGAGTGTCATTGAACCTAAAATAACAACGAAAGCTTTTACCTGCTCTCCCACAAAAGGCTACATTTCACACTCGCGTAAAACTCGCCGGCCAATATCGCCCACGTCGCGTATATCCTTCATACTCCAGGCCGGAAGGGTCCGCGCGCGAATTAGAATAAGCGAAAAGAATAGCCGATCGGATTCTTGGTAGGAAAGTGTCTTTAAAAGCTTCTGGGGCTCGTGGAATTCAAGTCGTTGCGTAGGCGTCTCGCACGCGCGACAATTGAATCGACGCCGTGGGCCACGTGACTGGAATCGCCGAGCAGCCCGAGCTTCCGAGTGTCCTTTTTGGCTTTCTCCATTTTCCGCGGAGTGGCTCCGTTGTTGACAAGCGAGATATTCTATACGGCCCGTCGGGCACTCAGTACTTTTACATTCCGTAAGAGCCGTGGCTTTGACGAGCTTATGCCGGGGCGCGAAAGTCTGCGGGAGAGTCGTGGTCCGGGGATAAGTTACTTTTTGGAATGTTCCCATGAAACGCTGTCTGATTTCCTTGTTTTCGAGAAGTAATATCCGGTACGATTCGAGGGTTTTAGAACTTTAAAATGCAAAGTAGCAAAATACACGAGTAACAAGAATATCAAAGACAAAGTGATTTTAGTAAAGATTCAAAATTGAATATTATTTTTTACTAGAAACGTTACAATTTTTAGCAGTGGTAAAATTTGCTTTGCCGTGCACAAAGTTTGGCAGTTCTCAATTAAAATAAAAAAAAAAACCCCAAGCTCAGATACACATTTTAAAACCTTTTCCTCGCGTCAGATTCGGTTCGAAACTATTTTTTTGATAATTTTCCAACATTCGTCAATTTGAGAAAAAATCGAGAGCCGTCGGAAAGTACGTCTTGTTAAGCGTCAGTGTCCCAGTAGCCGATATTCGATTTGGTGTTCGGACTTTACCGGAGAAAGGAGCCGACACAGAATTGGCATATCCGACTGTATCCCCGAACCAGCCGACACGTTCACATACGGAGGTATCGAGCTGCGAGTTCTAGTCGCACGGTAAGTCGATACGCATTGTTAACAACGCTGCTCAACATTCACGACAAGCTGATCTATTGCTCTCTGGTAAAATTGTAGTATTGCACCGATCTTGATTCATGTTGCTCGATGGGAGGAGCGATTTATTTGCGAAACTCGACTACTGCTTCAATTAGTCACATTTACCATCTAGTAATTTACCTTTAATGCCGGTGATTTTAGAGTGATTTTAATACGTGATAGTGACAATAATAATTATTTTAATTCCGAAGCATAAATTATGACTTTAACGGTTTCTATTTGAGGGCTTATGAGCTGACTTAAAATGTTATTTATTGCAGATTTAATTTTATGGTAATACATTATTTTTATTACCAAGCATGATTTTCAACAATACAATTTATAACATTATTCAGCTTGAAATTTATATAGATTATAGTTCTATATATTGTTAATTACCAAAATTTTTTTTAGAGCAATTTATAATTTAATTTAAGAGTTATAATCTTTTTTAAAAAAAACACAATTTTGTTAAAAACAAATCCGATTCTGTTGTGCAAAACGTAACGCTTCTGACCAGAATATGATCAAATGGCACTTTTAACTTGCTGCTATCTGCTCCTTGTTACTGGAGCGAACGTACTATTACTTGTGTCAAACCTTTTATTTTCAGTTGCTTTTTATTGTTGCGCAATGTGAATAATATTTAATGGCTTACGTTCATTAAATATACTTTGTCAGTTTCAGGAAGAAATGTTTCAAAATCTGTTACCTGTAAGACAGAAGACTATTAATCACTTTTAACTTACGTTACCGAGATTACCGAAAATACATCCCTCACATCCATCCCTCGCCAATCAACAACCCTAAAACTTTTAAAAAACACGTTCAGCCCCCTAAAACGCACTCGAAAATAGTTTCTAATGCGAAGAAAGCGATAACCAAAGTAAATTAACTTCCCTTCGCGTCGCCCAGCCGAAATCCCTTTGACGCTTAATTAAAACGGCTCTTTCCTCGCTGGTTCATTGGTGTCGCCAGGCACTAAAGAGTGTGTACCCAGAGCGGCATTTTGACGCTTTCAATTAAAAGTATTAACACGATTGCCCTTCGCTCTTCTGCCTGCAGGGCAAAGGCAATATAGACGGCCGTCGCGAAATCCTCGTCCGAGGAATGAAGAGGCAAACAATGGATGCCGTTATAGCCATGGCGAGCGCGAGCGATATCCTCTCTCTCTCTCTCTCTCTCTCTCCCCGCATCTTTGTAATAACGGAGGCTGTTCGAGATTAGTTCCTCTCCGTCTCCCTTAGTCTGCCACGTAGCGCACCGATAAAGACGAGGCCGCGCTGCCGGACCGAGCTGAAGCCGTTGAATCTTCGACAAAAGTCAATTGTTCAGGAGGTATCTTGAAATTCGCTCTTTGGATGAACAATAAAGATATTGTTAATTGGAGCTGCATTCTCGGTGTTTTATCAATGTTTTGGAAATTAGTGAGAGGCGGATTTTCAATTATACAATTAATTTAGGTTATTAATAGGTGATTTTTTTAATATCAACGCTAATAATCATCATATTGCAATTATTCTAGAATCGAAACTTTTATCAGCTCGCAAACTAAGTTTCTTTCCGATATAGCATGCAGGATTGTCGATCTTTTCAGCAGCGAATGCATAATAATAAGTACTAATATATTGCAAGCATCCATCGGTTATTTAATAATCAGTTTCAAGAAACTTAACAACTTTTTAACGACGGACCGAAGTAATATAGATACGCAGAAAAGCAGGAAAATCAATATAAAAATACGAGAGCAAACATTTTTAACTCGTTCGCACTTATCAATCGATCTAGCATATTACTCGCGCACAATCAATTAGCAAGCGAAGTCCAATTGTTCCGCGCCAAGCTCTCTCCGGTTGAGTTTTTAACTTTCAGCGTTTTAATCATCACTCGCAGCATTTGGTCGCGCTGCCCCTCCCAGAGGATTAACTCGGCAAACAAAACAAAGGCAGATCCGATTGCAGATTCTCGCGTAATCAACTATTTTCTGCCGCTCGCGTCTCTCTCTCACTCGTTATTATTCTCCTGCTTTATAAAAGGTGCGCACTATTCAAACACATATACACGGCCATCGCGAAGATCCGCAAATACGTCGTAATGGGATTCCGCATCCGTCTCGCAATCAAATTGCTCTGGCAAATCCCTTTATAGGTAAATGACACGGCTCTCTGTGTGTACACACACGCATAGGAGAGAGAGCGCAAGAATGCAGACAAACGTACGCACAGCCGGATTCTCTTTCCTGGATTGTAATCTTTCCCAGCCGCGAAGCCCTTCGAAGCGATTCGACGCAAAGCCCTTTATCGTTCCTCCCGCCGCGCCTCCGTCCGTGGAACATGCATGTGTGTGCATACAGCTGGGGGAGAGTGAGAGGGTGCGACTAGAATTGGGACATAAACAATCGATTTGTACGTAGACCATTAGTCCGGCTAATAAACATTCAATCCGCGTAAGCGGTAATCGAGCCGCCAGAGCGTATTTCTCTATATATCGCGGAAATTGAATCAACCGGTGCGCTCTGGAATTTAAGCCGCGCGAAAAAGGATTGCAAGCGCGGACACGGCGCAGGAGCGAAATTAGCTGCGCTGTTAAGCTCCGATCGCGATTTAAGGTTATGCGACAAAGACGCGAGACTGTGAAAAAAAAGGCGTATCGTCGTTGGATACGGTGGGGAAAAGAACTTTAATTCCTGGACGAAGAAGGAATTTTCATTCATTTTTGGAGCATTTTTTCTACCGATACTTATGCACATTTTAAGAACATTTAAAAAGAATAAAAGGCTGTACAACAATATAAATTATTCTCTTTTGTTATATTAATAAATATTCTTATAAACCAGTATATGTATAAAACTGTTCTTGTTAAATTGCAAAAATTCTGAAAGTCGAAAAATTAATCATTGTTGTTGGGAACGATTATACAAAATAGATGAAGTAAAATTATTTCAGAAAACAAGTAAAACTTAAAGTTAAAAAGTTATTCGTCATGCAAAATTACAAGTCAACAAACGCAAACTAATCGTCACCGCCAGATTGCGGACATAACGCGGCCCGTCGAAGCTTTGCGATAAGAATGAGCTTCATCCGCGGCAGAAACGACAGATCGGACAGTAGAAGTTTGTTCGTCGAAATCAATCGTATTTGACAACGTAATTACCCTCTCCGATAACTATTTCGAAATGGGGCAGATCTCTGTGCATTTGTATATCGACATTCCTGCTGGTGTCCTAATTAGCAGCTTACAGCGGATTCGCCCGGCTAATCTCTTATGATATGTGTGTTTCAATACGGATTTCGTTTGATATTTTCAATTCGCATCGCTGATTGGAGAAACTAATTAAGAGTTTACGGCTTTTCATAGGAACATAATATATTATTTAACATCGTACGGCCTTTATTACGGGTGCTTTTCACATTGAATACGTTATTTATGTTGACTTCAAAGATAGACCGAGCTTATTTTTATAATCTCGTTGCTTTTGAAATTTCCAAGTATGTGTTTAAGTTCCAGCTAATAGTTTCTTCTGAAAAGAATAATTTATTTAAAAATTATTCAGATATGTACATTAATTAATTATTATTATTAGCTTTATATATCTGATGGTTCAGTTAGATATAAAGGTAAAATGCCTATTTACTTGGGACTCGCATTTTAAAACCAAATTATTTTTCAGATATGAAGTTCAAATTTATCCAAAGTTCTCCTCGTTTTAAAATCCATTAGCGCAAAAACTAGGTAGAGACTCGAGGTACTTCTATTATGTAAATTAAAAATTTCCGAACTTCAGTTAACGAAAAGCGCCAGAAAAATATTGCCCTTCCTATGATCAAAATTGCTCTTTCGAATCGAATCAGATTTTACCGTTTTCTCAGTTAAATAAAATCTAATATTTGGATGAAAAAGGCTTTTATTAAAAATTAACGAAGCTCGACGTTCGTTCGATTCCGAAACGAACGCGCCACATATTTTCAACGATATCAATAGAAATCGCCCGAAAAGACCAAATCCGACACCGTTCTCCTTGTACATCCAATACTCCCGAGCGAAGTTGTAGCGTCACGTCGATTCTAGCGATAACTCCGCCGAAGATATTTTTATTACAGCATTCAAAGACGTAAACTTTCCAATAGACGCTCGACGATCCGATTGCGCAACCGGCCTGGCCGAGAGAGAGAGGAGAGCATGCACGTCAGTTTAGTCCCGCGAAATAGCCTGCGACTGGCGCAGTGGGTTACTCGTCGCAGAGCGGACGGAAAAAAAGGCCAAGAGCGCCGGAGGGAAGAGAGATCAAAAATAGGCAGGACGAAACCGCGAATCGCAATCAAATTTTGAGGGGGGACGTAAAATCGATCGTAAAGCTTTGTCCCCGTCATTTCTCTCTCTCTCTCTCTCTCTCTCTCTTTCTCTCTTTCTGTACAGAGAGGCTTTTTCCGGTACGGTCCATATATCCGTCCGGCGGCGGGTGTAATCAGCATGTAACCCGACTGCGAATCGACACGACCAGTCTTTCTTAACGAGGGGGGAAAGAATCGAAAGGGAGACTCGCCTCTCTCTCTCCCTCTCTGTGACGTCTCGTTGAAATCGCTGTGGACATATCAACGCGCTGAAATTGAATCTCATTCTGACACACAATCTAAATTGAATCGACGGCGGCTGCAAAAAAAAAGGGCGATGAGAGGAGCTGCGACCGGCGGAAAGGATTTTAGCGCATCGCACAAAGGTCGGGGGGAAAGAGGAAGGGGCAGGATTGTAGTGGCTGTCAATAGCAGGATAATTAGAAGCCAAACGCCGGCTTAATTAGTAAGCTGACGGCGCGGACGGAAGAGCCTACGTGGAGATTCTTCAATGGCTGTTGTAATCGCAGCCGATTTGAATTAAGTCCTCGATGGATAGCAACGAATCTTTTGATTTTCGGTTTGATGCTTCTCAAAGGCTTAGTTTTTTCAGATTAAGATTTTTTAGTTTAATTAAGCGTTAAATTGCCTTTGAATTATTTAATAGGGCGGAAAAACGTCCTTTATTAAAATGAATATAAGACTCAAAAATTATAAACATTACATTCGTTCGACTTGTGAATAATTTTAAGAAAATGCAGGTATCATTAGCAGGTACTCGGCGAAATTAAAATTGAATACCAATGCAACCTCTTATTGTCTTTGCGCTCAAAGCACAAAAGAGCGCCTCGGGGCCGACGAAAACTTGATCAGAGTAGGTATTGAAAGTAGGAATTCCGCGGCACGCAACGTCATTCGCGGTCAACAGCCTGGAAGTACATCAATTTGCTATTGCCGGCATTAAATTGAAATTGACTGTCGGCTGTCGCTCGCGTGATTGTTAGTAGCCAGGATAAATCTGTATGATTGTCATAATTTTCAGGCAGTTCTGCCACGTTGATAACCGACTCTTGACGTCCTAATTCCCGAAACTGTTTATTGTGGAAATTCGCCCTTTGCCCTTAATTACTATCTGAAAACTGGTTACGTGAAAGGCGAAAAGGAGCATTTTTTTTTAAAGCGAAAGGTTTTATTTCGGCTACAATTTATTTTCTTTTTTGGCACGTTTAATTAGTTAAAATAATTTATTTCATCCTCGCTATAATGATTTACAGACTATAATGTTTGTTGTCAATATTTCAGTTATACTGAATTATTATTAAAAGCTAATAGCTATATTTAATATGAGAGTATTAAATTTAATGACGTTTCCACATAACTCGAGCAGTATTAATTCGTATACCCAATTCAGAAAGCATAGCTAGATTTTAAAAATCTAAACGAATATTTGTCCCGCAAACAAAATTATTGTATAATTGAAAAGAAAATCTTTAGAAAAAAAAGTTTTATATAGTTTAGCCAACTTGAAATAGATAAATTGTAAAAAATACTACCTGAAAGGCAAAGTTAAGCTCTAACGAAAGCCCGTAGAAGAAATGTAAAACAGCAAAGATACCGCGGCGCAAGTTGTGAAAAGAAAGGCGACAGGCAAGAACAATCGCTAACCAAGATGACGAACGCGAGAGAGAGAGAGAGAGAGAAGAAACCGAGTCAGCGCCGCGAGTCTCGGTGAGCAGAGGAGCAAGTCCGATTTTTTCGCGAGAGTACGGAAAATAATAAAAAGCCCCGCGCTCTCCTCCCCTCGAGAGGAAGAGAGAGAGAAAATAGCCGGCGACAAAAGAGGAGCCGGAAAAAAGCGAGAAAGGAGCGGGGAGAGAGAGAGAGAGAGAAAGTTGGCGAAACGCCCTGGCGTCGAGGAAAACGTGCTGTGAATCTTACGGACGATCGCTTGCGCAAATCGCCTTTATTTTCGCCGCCGGCCTCCCCCTCCCCCTCCTCCCCCGTCGCCGGGCGCGCTTTTCAAAGCGGCGGCTTTTTCTCGGGCATTCGCTTCGCCCCGTGTAATTTCATTAACGAAATACCGAGGAGCGGAGGACGCGGCGACGTCCGACGCTGATAGTGTGTACCTACCCCTTGTACATCCTTTCCCTCCCTCCTCCGCTTCGCTCTCGATTTTCCGCGCGTGCAGAGGACAGAATGACTCTCCCGAACGAATTAGAAGAGAGAGAGAGAGAGAGAGAGAGAGAGAAAGAGAGCTTGCGTATTCGGAATGTTGCCTGCCCGTTATGCAAATTCTTTTTGTCCGCGATTGCGATACTTTTTTTTCGTTCTTTTTTTTTTTTTTGATGTCGGGGGAAAGGGGTGCTTCGTTTTTTAATGGAAGCAGAGCTGATATGAACTGGTGAACTCTAAACGAAATAATGAAAATCTGAGGATGATAATAGTGGGTTCGTTTACGTGCTTTTGAAAATGTATGTTTTAATATGGGTCAAAATATTACATTTTGGCTTGATTTTGTTGTAAAGTACAGTAATTAAAATAATTGATATTACATGATGGAAATCTATTTGCCCTTTGATGGAGAAAATCGGATTTGCTAAAATTGCTAAATATTGTTATCGTATATAATTGCCTATTAGGAATTGATATTATAAAGCTTTATATATTAACAAATCGTAATTGATACTACAATAACTAAATTAACTTAGTAGCAGAACTCCACCTCTATCTATCATAAAACAAAACTAAAACTTTTCCAACTTTTTCCTCAAAATCTGCAAGTCCTTAATAAGCATATGAAAAATGGAAATAATAACGTTACAAGTAACTAAATCCCGTCACTCTTTACCCTTGTAAATTTAAATCAAGGTGGCGTAGAGGGAGAGCGAAGGAGAGAGAGAGAGAGAGAAAGAGAGAGCAAGAGCGGCCTAAAAATGAAGAAAAAGTTTCGGGAAGAACTCGGAGCAAAGGGGAGTCCCTATTACCAACAGTGCCGAGACTGCCCCTCGAGTCACTAATATACATTAGTCCGAATGTCGCTGAAGCTCGTTGAAAAATGGAGTCCCTCCGCTCTCTCCCTCTCCTCCTCCTTCGAGTCCCTTTTCAACTCTCGGGCGACTTTCAAAGGGCCGAGAAAAGTTGATATTGCAAATTAAATATCGCGACGGCGGCGGCGGCGGTGGCAGCCGAAAAAAATGAAATTGTCGCGCGCGGCGGCGCTTCCTTGTTAAAGCGAGCACCTCGGCAATTGCGATTTTCTCCGAGGAATACAACACCTACTTCGAGCGCGATGGGAAATAAAGGGAGAGAGCGGTGATCTTTTATTCTTTTGTTTCGTCGCCGAGGTGTCACATTTTTCCGGTGTCGGCACTTCCGCAGCGCCTTCTGCAATTATCCTGACGGAGCGAAATTCGCAAATTTAGTCGAATTTTTAAGCTTGATTGTTTCATGCAATTTATTATGTCTTACAATGTCTCGTGTTTAAAATGAATACTTCTACTTTAAAAAAATTAGATTGTTCGCAAACGTCTTATGATAAAATCAAAGCAACTTTAGTTAGCAGTAATTATAACCAATTTTAAAGTTAACAATATCGAAAAATTTAGCCAACTTCTCTATAACAAAAACAGTTTTTAGTAAAAATGAAATTATTAATACTGTATACCCAATTTAATTTCGTAATATAATAACGATGAATAAAAGAACGACCGCACTGTAAAATAGGTAACGAATGAAAATATTTTTTTAATAAAAAGCCTTGCGAAACGAATATTGATAGAAAAATACAGAGATTGAAAGTTAAATGTTATTGCAATGCAATTGCCTTTATGCTTTTAAAAAAACTCACACTTAACCATTTCAAAGACGGATATTTATTCGACAAAAGCGCCGATGCTCACAAAAAAACTTGGAAAACATCTCAACTCCTGAACCCTACCAGTAGACGGAAGCCTTGCTAACCGTAATTCTATTACCATTTTGGTAAGCTTTATTAATGCCGTGCATAAACAACAATCCTTACGCGAATAATTCAAGAAACACATTCTCCCCCTGCGGCAACACCCCCATCAATAACTATTACCCCGAAAGCACCTCGGATCCTCTACCCTCCTCGCATGACGAGCCATTTTTCTCAGAGCCGCGCGTATACAATAAAACAAAAAGTTCTCGTCGCTCGCGACAATTATCGTATATATTCTCGGGGGGGAGAGCCTGGCTTCCGCGCCTCCGCACACACAATGCGGACGATTTGCGACGACGACGACGGCGGCGGCGGCATCCCGCTCTCGAGCGATACGAGCTCTGGCCTCCGGCGCTCTTTTCTCACCCGTTTTCACCTTCGCTCGCACTTTTCGGCGGAGCTCTCGAGGAGAGCCCGAAAATGGCCCGCCTCGGGTGACTGCTCGTACGAGCGGCAATTCCGGGGCTCGATCTCTCCCCCCCCCCCCCCCTCTGCCGAGTTAGTGTTTTATTCATTAAAAATCTCGGTACTGTGGAACGAAGAGTTGCGACGTTTATTTGATTTTTGTTGTTTTAAAGAAAGGTGGAATTGTTGATTGAAACGTTGTAGCTATTTCAATGTTTTTTTGTAATTTTAACTCTTAATACAGTTTCAAATAGAGGTAGTTTAAAAAAAAAAAATTTCAGAAATTGAAGAAAAAATTTAAACGATATTTTTAGCTTTGCACAAATTAAGGGCACCGAACACACTGAACATAAAAAAAAACTCTACACGCCTTTGTTTCGTATTATATCTATGTTATATATGAAAAAACAAAGGCGTGTAGAATTTTTTTGCGTAAAGTACGTTCGGTGCCAAATTAAGCAAGCAAAACATACGTGAAATTAAATAGTGCCGAAATAAGCTTACACTTTATAAAATTATGTTTTTCTGGCCAAAAGAAAAAGTGGATAATATTTTTTCATATATGTTATCATTGACAGATCAAAGTCTATTAACTGAAAAAATTATACGTATAGCAAAAAGAAAAAAAAAATAATAATTCGAATATTTACCATCCCAACTCCATTCGTAAGAAAATAAATCAGACAATGTCTGTATACTCTGAATAACGGTTAAAAATCAAGATTCTTCCCATTAACGCTCTCCCGCTCCGTCACATCGCACCTCATTACAAAAGTTAGTCCATCAGCAGCCGCGCCAAACCCCCCCGGGGAGCGAATTAATACGAATTTTTACACCCCGGCGTCCAGATAATTTTTTCATCCCGGAAGCTCTCGGAAGCCCAGCCAGCGAGCCTCGAAACAGACCCCGTATTGAAGTGGGAACGCATGTCGGTACCTCGTACATTCTCATTTGGGATTCGCCATCCGCGCCCTTCGGGGAGAGGAAGGTGGCGGAGGACAAGGCAGCCGCCGCCGCCGTGTAGAAGGGGTGAAAGATGGGGGGGGAGAGAAACGCCGGGGTCGCCCGGCTACAACGCTGTCCGGAGGTGGATATTTATTTACATTCAGGCAATTAGCCGACCATTAGACGGCAGCCTCTGGGGTAACTGTCCGAGACTCAGAACCGGGAGGTGGGCGAGGAGAGCGTGAACTCAGAGAATAGATGGAGGGAGAGCGCGGAGAGAAAGTTAGCGAGGGACGCCCGCGACTCTCGGGCTCGAGACAAAGGTATATTTTTGAAGGAAATTACGTGTATTACGACGTACTGGGCGTCCTGCCGCGAGTCGTTTGTAACGGTAATGGCGAGTAATTGCGTTTTTAATCAAGTTAAACTCACATCCGGCGCTCGAGTCGTTTTAGGTGTATTGGAATTTCGAGGATACCAGAGCGGTTATCAAATGCACTTCGGTGAGAAATTAAAGGATTATACGTACACTTTTCTCGTAGAATTTTCCTGCGACCTGATGGAACATTGTTATTTATATAAGATTCAAAATTTCACACATGTAATTCAATATATAAATCGACTTTTTCTGTGTCTGCAGATATGAATTTGTGAACTTCATCCTCTTCATAATTTTCTAAAGAGCCGACCCCTTTTATCGAAACTCAACCAGCTATAAATTTCAAATAACACATCCTAACAATCCCAATCGACCTGATTATTAAATATATTGAAAACGAAAATTATCCGCATACGAATATTATTGCACATTAAATTATTTCGCATCATCCCCGAGCATATAATAAAGCTCCGCCGCCACACACGCCCTAAATAATCGAGGGGCGCATCACCGCGCGGAAAAAAAAAATGGCTCGCACGAGAGCGAGATAGTTCCCATTATTTATTCGAATCCAGCCTCCTCCTCCTCGCCGTGCGGAAAAGAAAGGAGCGTATCAATAAAGCTATCAGACGGAATAATCGATGAGCCGTTACATCGCTGCCTGCTTAATTTTGCATCGCTCGGGCGGGCCTGCGAAATGACATTAATACGGGGGCCGCGCGCCGCCGGTAGAATCGAGATTATCCTCCCTCATACGCGCTCGATCCTGCGAGGCCGAGGCCGAGGCGCGCGTGAATTTTTAAGGCAAGACAAGGGCCCCTCGCGATTGGTATCGAAGGCAATGCAATACCTGTCTATCTCCCGTTGCCGCTGCTCTCAAATGGATCTCGCGCCGGGCCGATTACCATGCGCTCGCTTCCCTTTTTTCCGGCGCGGGAGCGGCTTTCTCCTCCTCCTTCGAGGGGGGGAGAGCAAATCGCTGGAATATTACACTGCCGATACGCGCCTTGTATCCTAAAAATTCTTCGAGCTGCGCGAGGAGCTGATATCTATGTCGAGAGACCTCCGTTGGAGAATTCTCTCGGTTAGAAAGTTTAAAAACCTTGGAAATTTGTGAATGTGAGGCGTGCTTCTGAAATGGTGTATTTTTGTTTTTTTGTTGTTGTTTTTTTTTCCAGAAAAATTGAATTATATAAACTGTAAGTGGATTTTACAATTTTAAGAATTCCATAAATTCCATAAAAATTTTGCCGTATCGAAAATCCTCTATTTTTCTAGCGGAGTTTTCATCTTTAAACTGTTTGAACTTACATTCCAAATGTTCGAGAGCTTTATTAAATATACAAGAGTTCAGCTACCAAGGATATTGAGCTGTAAAAAAAATTTAAGGTTAATTTTCAATTGCATCAAAATGAAATTTCAACTCTCGCCAAATTCAGCGAATTCGGCGTTAAGATAACCGTGCCTCAAAGAGCATTTGGATTTTTTATCCCGGCCATTCAGCGTGAAATATCGCGCATAAACTTGCTCATAAGTACAAGACTGCCCCTATCCCTCACAGGGAAATGAGGCCACTTTGCACTTGGCACAGAAGCAGGCGGCGGCGGCGGCAGCGGCGGTACATGCTAGGAAGGCAAATTTGAGTAAGCCCGCATCGATTTTTTGGGTGCGGGAAAGGCGCTTATCGCGCAGCTTTGGAAAGCGCGGCCCGCGCGGCGGCGAGCATGTAGTTAGCACGTGCGCGAAACGGCTCACTTATTACGTTTAAAAATTTACTTTCGAACTTCCGAGACGGGGGATGTTACTGTGTTGGCTGCGCTGGCCTGGCTGCCTGGCCTCTTCAAATTTTCAGTACCTTCGCCCTCTCTCTCTCCGCGATAGTCCACTTTTCTGTCGTTTCGAGGATTTATTTTTGGATCCGGCGCAAAGGGTGAAGGAATTGTCTTTCGTTTTTGTAGGGGAGGTTTATCACTGACGGGATTATTTGCTTTTTTTAGAAGTCTTCTAATTTTCACTAAAGTGCATTATTGAAGGGTTTTGTCGTTTTGGTAACGTTTCGTTTATTGAAATTACTATTTTCAGTTGCTGTTTAATAAGATAGAGCGTGCCAGACACGCATTAAATTAATTTTATAATTCTATTATTAGTATTTTCTAAAACTTAAATTTTTTATTAAATTTCATTTATAAATAAATAAATTTTCATTTACAATTGTAAAACGAATGCAATTCAGCAATTGAAAGTTTTTTTCAAATTTACATCACCGCGTGAACAGCCAATAATTTCAGTGTCAGCCAATAATTTCAGTGTCGCTCTCGAGAGTAAGAAAGCGATAACTGTAACAATCTCGTGTCAATACTCAAATTGCAATTCGATTTATTCGTATTTCATCGTTCAAAACACCATCAAGAACTACCACTTCGCTCGCTATAGTCTCCGATGAATAATCCTCAACAATTTAAATCTCAGCAGTGGACCTCTCGGCTTCCGTACGTAAACGAATTAAATCGATCTCGTTGGATGTAGGCTCGAGCGTCTCGCCGCGGCACTCGACGAGGAGGATATTTGCATTTCTAATTACTGGCAACCGCCGGCGGCGGCTTCGCGTCTTTCTACCTCGGCGGCTCCTAAGATCCAGAGAAAACGCGGGAGGACGCGAGGAGGGCCGCTCCCCCGCATTTTCCGGCCTTTAATCAAAATGCAAGCAAAAGCGGCCCCGAAGAAAGTTATATCGGCGCGATGCAAGTTGGTTCGGCGCCGCGAGCGCGGAGAAAAAGGAAGTAAAGCGAGACGACGCGCGCCGCGATTGAGTTTCGTTTTATTTAATATGGCATTGCCGGGATGGATTTCGACTGCCTTTAAGCAAATTTGCGATATGGGTAACCGAGGTAATATTTAATTTAAGGTTTTAATTCCCTTAGAATTTTGCCGGGATTGGCCTGCAACATTAAATTTGGCGGTAAACCGATTATTATTATTCGTGGAATAATTCTTCTATAGCCGATCGTCAGTTATCAAAATTTAATCAAAAACTAATTGACGAAAACGTGCATTAATCTTTATTATCAAAAAAGTTACCTAAAACAGAGTCAGCAATCGATCAAACCGCGATCCAACATTAAACTACGAATATTTTCCCAACGACCGCGGTGCAGCAACGGCAATATTCTCCAAGAAATCAATCCGGCGAGCATTCGGTGTTCCAGCTTTTTCGCGGCCGAGGCCGAAATACACCGGCCGCAAGAAAAATGCATCGGATATCTCTATTCCCCGAGTCTTCGGTACGTATCCGGGTGCAGTCGTTCCTCGCGCCCGGGCGCGCCGTTAGAGGGCGTTAATATTTGAGCAGCGGAGGTCGAGGAAGGAGGTTGCGCGGAGCTCCTGCCGCGCAAACACGACCGCCTCTCGCCCGCGCGTTACAATTTTAAAAGGGACGGCGAGACCGATTGTTTTGGCTCCCGGTATCCTACGTGCGAGCGAAAGAGACGGCTATCAAATATTTACGCTCCCCGCTCGCGAGGAGTTTAGCGCGAGCTGCTGCTCTACGGCCGGCGCGGCTTTGTGCGGGTGTATACGTATGGCGATTCCGCAGTTTTTCAGCCGCTCTCTAGCTGTTACTAACGAATTGATTGATGGCCGCGAGTGTTATTTTCGCACTGCGCCGGCGAATTAGGGAGTAACGCGTGTGCGTTCCTGTTGTTGTTGTTGAGGGCTTTTTTTCGTTGCCGTCGGCTTCTTTCGAGCGAGCTTTTTGACGTGAATAATCGATTTTTGCTGAGCGCCAGAATGTGGATGGTAATGAATTGGATCTAATCTGCCGCTGCTGCTGTTGCAGTGAGAGTTCATTCTGGCAGAGTATTTTTTCGGTGATTAAGGGTTCGTTTTGTTTGGATTCTGTCGATGAAAGTTTTTTTTTTTTTTTTATGAAAAACAGAATATGAATATTGCGTTTTGGGATTTGCTCATTACAATTTTAATCGATAAATGTATTCTTAACTGACATCTACGCATCCTGACACAATTTATTGCACAATTTATTGATCAATGATTATATATCAATGAATCATCTTCGAAAGCACAAACAGATTCCTTCCAAAACTCCTCAATAAACTCCCGGAAACTCAAAACTTCCGAGAAAGCATCGCAAATCCCAGCCTAAGAAATTGCAATCGTCGGACGCCAACAACAGCACTTAATAACGGCCAAGCAAGCGAGCGAGCGTCCCGTCCGAGTCCGCAGACCGGGTCGAAAATTCCGCTAATAAACACTAATCCAATAGTCGAAGTTCCGGCTCCTCTCTCCGGGGCGCGAACCGCTAATTATTTCTGCCCGCTAATCCGGGCCCGACGCGCAGCCCTTTTGCGCACTTGCACACGCGGTGCGGTGCACGCGTAGTGGGTACACATAAAGGAACGAGAGCGAGAGATGCCTATCGTTCCGGAGGGGAAGGGGGGGGAGGGGGGCGAAAACGCCGCTGCCCGGAAGAGCCTCCTATCCATCACCGGGGCCGGAGTGGTACGAACGAGCCTCGGAAATCGATCTATCTTGCGACGGAAGTCGCCCCGCGAAAAGAGAAGGAGGCCTGGTTCTCGCGCGCGCGCCGCGAAAACTCGCTTTTGCCAATTGCCGTCGGTCTGAAGAGGATTCTCGGTGCGTAATTTCGCTTTTGCGTCGGTGAAAACTTCTTGAAGGGGACGCTCTTTATTATTGCTTTGATTAGAGGCGAAGTAATAATATGTGTATTTATACTAATCAAGAAGTAGCATTTATTTTCTAACGTGCCATTAAAATAAATATTGAATCTCGAAAGGAAAATGATCTTACGAATTTTGTGCTAGTTAAATATTCTTAAGCTCTAATATCAAGATTTTACTGGATTACGTTTTATCCATCCGTCTTCAAAAATGTAGTCATTCATCCTTCAAACTGATTCAAAACTTAAAGATCCCAAAATCCGCTCGTTCCTTTAAAGCACTAAAAAAAAAAAGAAAAAAACCTCATTTCGCTTTTAATTCCGTAGGCCATTAATCGAAATAAAAAAAAGTCTAAAATTCCATAATAGCCGACCGATACGATCTCCCGCGGCACAACACAGCACACGGCGCGCGCGTCCATAATTCTCGAAGCGGCCTGCACGCTCGGGCCTTTTCCTCGGCCGCCGCCGCCGCCGCCGCCGCCGTTTTCCCGCGTGCGCGCAGAAAGTGGAGGAGCTCAGCGTGTCACGCGACCAGCCGGCGGCAGCGGCAGCTTTTACCTCGATCGCTCGCTCGCGGAAGCGAAAATTTACACGATTGATAGACCCGAGCAGTCGAAGCCGAGAGAGAGGGAGAGAGAGAGAGAGAGAGAGAATTTGCCACTATTGGGTCGACTAATCGATCGACCTTAATTTCGGCACTCGAGCCTGCCTGCTGGCGTACAATTATTATGGAAATCCGGAATTACGGGCCGGCCCGAGGCTTTCGCGCCCTGGGAATTGTGTCGATTTAGTTATTGTCGACTAATACGCCTAGGCCGCCCCGAATTTAGTTTCGATTGTTAAAGCCCGTTTCGATTATTGGCGGATCGCGGGCTTTTTGCGCAAAAAAAAAACGCCGGCCGTTGGCGCGCGTGCGCCGAGTTTACGTTGAGTCGAAGCCGGCCTCGTCAAACTTTCGCGGCGCTCTAAGGGCACCGAGTCACGATGCACGTCGGCATCGGAGTTTCGCCTTTGTTCGCCCAGATGTTGTGTATTTATATTTAGAAATTGATCCGCGGCTATTTTCGAGCGGGAGGAGAGTTTGCGAAAGCGCGGATGATGGGGGGGATCGATGAAAAATTTTTTTTTTCTAGTCCTTTCACCGTTTTCCGAACGAGTGATGGGTAATTTTTCAACTTGTTGGAGTGGTTCGCAATTCATGCGAGTAAGGTTTTATGTAGCATTCGAAAATGCGGTATTGATTTAGAGAATATTTCGTTTTGCAATTATCAGGAGATATGTTTAATCAGTTTTTTTTATTCTATCGGAACGTTAGCATAAATTTTCATTAAAATAATTATGTACTATATTATTCATGATATGCACGTATATTTTTGTGGATAAATTGAAGATAAATTTTGTTCTACATTAAGAACAAATTATTTTTAAAAGTTCTTTTAAACACAACAATTTACGAAATTAAACGGATAAAATATTACCATTAAAAAATAATTAATTTTTGCCGTTTAATTAACGAACTATACAGTACAATGTATAAAACAGGAAGCATTTATGCATAGAACGGAAAATTACAAACAAGTGTGCGTTCCATGAAAAACAGAAAAAAGAAAAGTACTTGTGGTGCGTGAAGAATAGTGCAAAGAAAATATTCGCAGAGAAAACGAGAAAAGGATTCAGAGAAGTTGATATAATAAAATTATTGTTTTTTTTTTACCTTTTATCTTCTAGGATCGCTTAATTTTTTAAGAGAATGCTCTTTCCACAGCAAACAAAGTTTACGGCATTTCGCATAAAAAAAAATCTTCGGCTTCGTGCAAATACGTACGATTCTTCTCGTCAAACAACGATTTCGTTAACTTTAGACCAAAAATAACCACCAATCCTTTTAAAATTTTAATCCGTTATGCTCGATTATCCTTATAATAAGCATCGGATAAACATTTAATTTGCAAAATCCTTTAAAGAAAAAAGAGGCTGAAAACTTTCGCGAGGCAGACCGCGGGGGCACCAAAATCCGCGAGCCAATAAAAGATTGAGCGCAAAATATTACGCGTAAAAGCCTAAGCGGCCCTTGTAAAAAGTCAGCTCGCCGCGGCGGTTCGTAAAAAATCAGCGTTTAAATTAATAAAAAAAAAAAAGGCAGCAGGCTTTTATTTAGAAGCCCTCGCGGGCTCGGCATTAATTTTAATACGAAAGCCAAGCAAGCACCGGCAAAAGAGAAAGCGCGCGCGCCCCGACAAGAGAGAGAGAGAGAGAGAGAGGGGGGGAGGGAAAAAAAACGAGGCAAGTGCCGCCTCGTACATATACGTACGTGCTCTCGGTGCCTGCTTGTTTATTACGTTTTATTTTTCCGCCACAATTATTATAAGTAAGCCGGGACGCTTTTTCCCCCGCACTAGGAAGTGCGCCAGCGAGAAATTTCCGACTGAAGAGCGGGGCGCTCTCTCTCTCTCTCTCTCTCTCTCTCTCTCGCCCCGGGAGCTTCCTTTTTATCCGCGGGTGCTTTTGTAATTTATCGTCCCGGGCGCCAACCGAGCAGCGTGACAATTAATTATTCAGGCGTCCGCTCTCTCTTTCTCTCGCGGCGAGCGAACCAGCGTATTACGGCTACGCTTTTTATTTCTCGCCGCGCGCGGGCGGCCCGTATATACCTCTCTTTATGATGTTTTTCGCGCGCGCGAGCTTTTCTTCTTTGCGGACACGGCCGCCGCGCCTCTGAATATATCCGTTTGTTCGCGAATCCCGTACGTATCGGTTTATTTAACCCCGTTTAATTGCTCGAGAATTATGCTCGGCTGGCCTGAACGATTCTGAAACACTCCTCTCGCGCTCCGGGGGCCCGGCTATTAAATAAACTTTTTGCGGCATTGGCTTTTTCGGGATTAAGGTAAATGCGAGAAAGTGGGTTTGTGTCCGGGGGAAGGACTATTTATTTTGCGGGCTAAATTGTCTGTTTGTACTTCAAGACTCGCCTTTGAAATGAATGTTTGAACTTGAATTTGGCGACACCGCGAATCTACAGCGGTTTCGCTCGGCTTGATTTATTAACTCAGGAGCGTGGCATCTTGCGATTAACTTTAACTGCTCGCGACTGAAGCGTGGCGGTTTCTCTATTCAAAACTGCCGTTGTTTGATAAACTTGGCTAGTTTTTTAATATTTATTACTTGAAATGCTGTGTAAAATAAAATTTTAATTATTTTTTAGTGCAATCATTCGAATAACTTTTAACGTAATAAAGCGAAGAGAGAGATATTAATTGTGTATAACTACGAAAACGTAAATAATGCAACAATTGTTGAATAAATTATTGAAATTTAATGTGTAATTCAGCAACTGAGTTCTTAGAAATTTTAAACAAAACTATTTAAAGCATTTTCAGTACATTGTTTCCGTATTGTTAGCGCAAAACAAATTCAACCGAAATGGCTTCAATATCAAATGCAAAGCATCCGAATTTAAATTTAACTCCAAATAAAAAATAAAAAAAAAAAAAAGAATTTCATCAATCCGCGTCCCACCGGAGAGGCTCACTTTTCATCATCGAAAAACTTGCCGACAACTCGGGCGAAACGCAAATTAAAATTCGATAAGAGTCCGACGTCGCGAAAATTGATATCGAGCGGAGCTGTACACGAAAACATTCGCGAGGAGCAAAGGAGCCGAGTGGAGGGCAACTCGAACGCCGGCCGTATAATATCAAGGTGTGCGCGCGAGAGAGAGAGCGAATGGTCGAGTTCGCGGGCTCAACCGGAGAGAAAATTTCCGCTAAATTTATGGAGGACGGAGGAGTCTCGACGGCGGCCCCCGTAAATAATCGAGAGGAGCGAGGAAGGCAGCGGATCAGTTGGCCCTTTCCGCTCGAGGGAGGGAGGGAGGGAGCCGGAGAGAAGGAGGGCGAGGAGAGATGAGGAACCCACTCGCGGAGAATAATGAAAAGGAGAGAAGGCGGACTTAGCCTGATTATATTGCTGTTTTCATAACGTCTGCGAGATGCTAAATAAGTGGAGAACGCGCGGAATATAAATTTATTAATATCTGATCCTGCGCTCCGAGCCCTCCGGCCTGCTTTTCGTTTGGATCTCCTTTTTAATAACTGATGCTGCCGCGTAACTCGTTCGAGTGTAATTTTCATTTTTTTTCGCCAAGATGATCGTTGTTGAATTGACTGCTGTATATAAGAGAAATTTAATTAAGTGTAGAACTAAAAACATTACTTGTTTTTTTTTTTTTTTTATTTAAATAAATTAATTTTACGTAAATGTTTAAAAAGATTAAGAATAATAATCACATTTTAATCAAAAAGAATTGATTGCAATAATAATTAACTATAATTCCTTCATTGGATTGAAACTAAACATTCCCTCGGTCACCTCGTTTTTAATTGCAATACATTACGCAACATTTCATCTATTCATTAATACTCAAATTCCAAAAGTTCCTCCCTGGTAGAAATGTTAAGCAGTTTTTAACCAATTCTTAACTTGTTTAAGTTGAAAACGACAAATTGCTACTATTTTTTGTCATTATCAAATAATTAAATATGTTAGCTCATGAATATTTCAGTGTAATGATATTTTATCTTTAGGTGTGGCAGATAGTGAATCAGTAAGATGGATTTGGGGGATGTCATTAATTTCATAAGTATTATTTGGGTAGCGGGCAGAGGAGTATATAATTAAGTTTTACCTACACTTAATTAATTCAAGCAAGTTGAGAATGGTTATTAGTATTAGAAGAAAAAAATGATTAT
>JAWWML010037649.1:0-76613 GCA_035047165.1 Ormyrus rosae
TTTAAATACGACAACCTCGCCCCGAGATTATCGTCATTTTCACGGTAATTTTAAATAGAAAATTTTGTCTGTGTATAAAATTTACCACGAGCTCTAAGTGCTTGCCCTCTTGATACCCGTGGCGTTCAAACTTCAAATGCAATTTACCATCATACGCCGCAAAACGCAGAGCTAAGAGAAACAGGGATGAATGTGTACACGCGGGAAAAGAGTCGAGTTGGTTTAACCGAAAAAGTTGTTGCACTCTCCGAGCCACTTCTCCCGGTTCACCTGTCGGCCTTTGCTGTTTCAAGCATTTCACTGGAAAATCTAGAGACTTTCATGTCGATTCCGTCGAAAATGAAAGTATCAATTTTTTTTTACTGAAAATTAATATCGACCTGACAAAAGTAATATTCGTTCGATAAGTAATGAAACAAGTATTAACCGCATTTTTAATCACACTTACTCGAGTGGCATAAGGGACTATATAGTAAACCATTTGTTTTTACGCTTTACAATCACCTTCAAATAAGTGTAAAGGCGTTTACGCGCAAAACTAATAGGTAATAAAGACGGCTGCAATGTGGAAATAGAAAAAGTGAGAAATCGCTTTAACAGTAGATGAAGACAGAGAAAAGGTACGAAGAAAAGGTAGAGCAGGCAGCACGAATAGGCAAATAAAAGACAAAGAGCTTCACTCTTGGTTTTACTACTTACAGCTGTTTCATGAGGTTTTCAAAGTTATTAAACAAAAGTGACTTTAACCTGCAGTTCCTGCTGAACAATGCACTTTATTGCCTTCACGGTGAAATTTCAATTTTACAGCGCTGATATTAGATTCTTCCAGCTAAATGTTCAATGCTGCCATCAGATTTAATGAAAAACCTGCGAAACCGATTTTGACGATCGAATTACTTGCTTTGAATGCTGCTCATCGAATACCAATGATATTCTTGGAGGAACAGTTTTTAATACGCAAGTGAATGAATAAGTTTTTCCAGTTTGAAAAAGTAACCGACAAAAATACAAACAAATAATGACGCGGAGGAAGAAAATAAACAGAGAGCGAGCTTATGAGCAAAGAGTGTATGAGCTATAGCAACAAAAAATAGACCGCAAAGTCTATCAGTCGGAATGCTGTGACGGATAATAACGATAAATCTGCGTTATTTATAAAGGTAACAGTTATAACGGCGAAACCGAGACGACGCCTGGAAAGTTTCCACTCGGAGGCTGGCTATTTTTCTCCTCCGAAGAGTCGCAGAGACGCGTGCGGAGCGAGCGTATGTTTTCCACGTCTTTTTAAGCTCGCCGCATCGCGGGAATGCAAAAAAGCATTGCGCGCCTTCGCAGCTTATTTGCTTTTGTGGGTAGCCTCTAACCTGGTTAATCCGCGCCTTCCTCCCTCTCCTGGTTCCTCCTCGCGGCGATTCGTTTCTGCGGAGCCAACAGCCGGAGTTGGCGATAAATTCGGGCCCGAGTTCGCCAAGGTAAATACCATTCAAGGCCGTTTGGGAACGTTGCCAGGAGTCGTTGATACTTTAGCAGTCGCGTGAGTCTCCTTCTCCTTCTCCGTCTCCCCCTTTCTTTTCCGTCTCTCTCTCTCTTCCCATTCATCTGCTTTCGCACTTGACAGTTCCAGGATCATCGCTCGAATAGTTATCTCCTAATAGGTTATCGCGCCATTTCGTATACGTGCCTGAGGTTCAATCGAGAGTCTTCTTTGTTCGAAATATTTTACGTTGTATATTATATGTGCTTTTTTCTATATCTAATCTACTTTAAATGCGTGTCGATGCCAGTGGTATTTTTTTCTGAAATAAAACGTTCAGAACGTGTTATAATAGCATTCTAAGCTGTAGTTGAAATCATTGTTATTATACTAAATCTACTAATATAAAATGTTATACAATAGCAGTTTTCAATTAAAGGTTGAAACTATATTGAGATTATTTATTTATATTTTTATATGAAAAATAATATTTCTTACAAAGCTCTTTTGCCATATACTGTAACAGTATATTTGAAATCGTAGCTGCTCTAAAAAAGGATTCTATTATTCTACATTCTCCTTCATACGTAAATTCATCTTTTATAAGTACATTTTTGAAATTTCTTTAATTATTTCAATACGCTCTTTGAATAGGAAAGAAAGTAGGTTAATGACGTGTTAGTTTTCAAGTTAAAGGCGTAAAGGAGATCGCATGAGATTCAGAGGCTTTGTTACTTCGGTAATTTACAGCACAACGTTTGGAATGTAGTACACGTTGAAAGCCTTATTTTGGGTCTGGTACGAGACTCCATACACTAAATCTTCATCTTGGTTCGCGTAGCTGGACTTTGCCACATTTGTAACGACTCGTTGATTAATTTCTGGGTAAGTGCCAGCTGAATTTGCAAATCAAAATGATTGTGAATTTACGTCAGATTGACGTCTGTTAACAGAATAAACTTATTAATAGCATCATTAAATCGTTCATTCGTAATTACAACTTTTAAATAATTTGATATTATTTTACAAGAAGGAATTTAATAAATTTATTTTCGTAAAACTTACGAATAGTTGTGTGCAATTTTTTCGTCTTTTAGATGTTGACGCTTGCGGCGGTCCGTAATAAGAAAGAAAAGCTCACTGTCCGTGAGATGTCCTTTTTAAAAAGCTCTTGAAGCGAAAATGCACAGATTTCGAGAAGATTTAGTTCGTCCTTGCACATCTCCTTTTATCCAATTACTAAATGTGATATCCAGTGTAATTGGAGTAGAATAAAAAGGATAGTATTAACAAATGTGTATTATGTTGTTGAAAATTTCTCTACTTCATTTAATCATTCTTTTTAAGTCTTGAATGTGGTGCAATTTTTATACTTTGTTTTGCTCTTTTAATTTCCAACCATTAGCGGTGGCGCATTTTACTTTGAACCATTAATATATTATTATGCTCCTGCCCATTTTACGTAGAAACGCTATTCCATTGCAAGTCTCTTTAATTTTAAAATGCTTAGGGAGAATTACTTTTCCAGCTTTCTGGCTTTTTCGAACTCGAATTTTTACTTTTTCATTTTTCTCTCTTTTGTGTCCGCAATTCGTTCTTCGTTATCTCATTCATTGCTTGGGTCTCGTTAAAATACTCTTCTTTCTCGTACGCTCAGTTGTTGTATTACAAGCATAAAAATTCATGTGTGTCATACAATTTTTTTTATTTTACCTCAGCTTCAAAAATACAAGGTCCGTATGAGACTTTTTACTGAAATAAAAGACTTTACGACTTTGAAAACTTATACTTGACTTATAACCAAAATAAATTTTCTTAATTGAAAAATGCATAAATGAATCACAAAAATTTGCTGACCTGAGTTAATATATAAAATGTTTTAAAATATCATTAGAAAGAATTAATATTTTTCATTAAAAAAAAAGCACAAATGAATTGAATTATTCACATTCGAAGTAAAGACTAATTTTGGTGAGAATTGTTTGAATTTTTCGAAGCATTGTTTGTGATAAAACCGGATGTCAAAGTTCCAGACCTATTCTCGCGACTATTATATGTATCCTATAAGATTAATTTAAAAACTGAAAGAAAAAAATGAATGTATTATTTTAATCTATATATAGGAATATGTTGAATTATTTTTAAACACATATTATACACTATGCAATACGTTTATAATATGAAAAAAAAATAATCCTTTTTTTAATAGAATTAAAAATTATTATACATGTATTGAATAAATTTCATAACATAATAAATTGAATTTTTTCACTTTTTCTTTCAGAGTGACAAAGGAGAAGTCAGTAAAGTTAGTGACTTTTTTGAATAATGTCAGGACAACCACCTTTCAAGAGCATCCATATGAAGTAAGAAAAGACATTCGAGCAGAACGAATAACTTCGAAAGTCGATTTCTCGGGACACTTGGAGCCTTTAAGGCGAGTTTAGTTGAAACGTGCTAAAAAATTGGAAAGAGGTGAAACAGCGGCGCTGGAGGATCGAGCAGAAACTCGCACAGCACATCGGCGTGCCGGATTAAGGTGAGCTTGCAATTTCTTTCTTTTTGCTTACATTCTCTTAGATTTATTTTTTCCCAATGCATTTCGTTCGTATTCGACTTTTGTTCCAATACTGTTTGTCGGCGCAATTATTATCAACGAAAATTTCGACTAAAACAGATAATTTACACTGCAACCAGGCTTACCGGTAACTATTGATTGTTTGTGTTCCGTTTAGTACAAATACAAAACTAATAATTGTAATAATGTCAAAAAAATCATTGAAACTTCGAAAAACAAAAATTATTTTTATTATTGTATCTGGGAACCACGTAAACTCGTTGGCATTGTATTTTATTATGTAAAATTGTGTATCTGCCTGCGTGGACGGATTTTATCTTGTTCCGCAGCTCGTGTTTGTACACATTAAGGCTGCGGATGAACCAGTCTGCAGTCTAGCTATTCAGACACGAGAACGGTAGAAGCGGGCAAGGAAAAATGAAGAATAAGAGAGAGAGAGAGAGAGAGAGGAAAAAAGCAAGGACACGCAAGTGGCCCTCGAAGAGGCTTCCATTTTTTTCTTTCCCTCGCTCTTGGTTGCCTCTTGTGAACTGTTTTTCTCTCCTCGCCTTTTCTATATCATTTTGTCCGTCTCTGCCTCCGTATATTAGAGCTGTTTGGGTGCGCGTTCGGCACCCGTCTGCGCCAGTATTGTTTGCACCGGCACATCCAGAGCTATAGAGTTCTACAACAACCACAGGTTGTCCCAGTTTTAGTCAGTGAGCGTCGTAAATGAAGTACCGAGCTTGGCCGCAAGTAAAGGTATTAACGCTCGTCGTGCGCACAGAGGCGCGCGCCTCCCTTGTTCCCTATATACCCCGCTTGCCCGCGTACGAGCGTTAACTCGTACAAAGCACGTGTGCACGTACATTATACTTTGATTTCCCCCCCGTTTTTCTTCGTTCTAAGCACTGCGCGCGCTTTATTGTTTCCTATTAATGGTACAGTTTTGCATCGGTTTATATGCGGAAAGCAACGTTGCTGGTAGCACCTGCTATTCTCCCGTTCAACGGACCGAATTGAAAAGAGCGACACTTTTTGCGAAAGAATTTTTTGCGCCACTTATACGCTGCGCAGTAAGCTTTTCTACGGGGTGTAGTAGGTGTTCTTGCAATTAAACCTGCTTGCCGACTTTCTTTGAAAAATGCTATCTTTTAATTATTTCTTCGTTGCTTAAAAGTTATTTGCTGCATAAATGGAATTCGCTGCAACAATGTACGGTGCTTTTGTAGCAAGACCGTTTAAAAAAATTTCAATGATTCTTTAAAATCGCGAGCTTTGCTCTTGGTAACATTTATTTTAAAGCCAGAGTAATAAAACTTATCTTTTTCTGCTGGGGAAAAGAAAGGAAGTAAAAAGAAACTTAAAAGACGTAAAAAAGACATTAAACAATGCAGAGTACTATTTTGGAAATTGCTTTATCTTTATATAGATTTATTCTTGAATATTTTTTACGATTCATTTATCTTTCTTTGTCTATTCTTGCAAGAAATGAAATTGGGAATAAAATTTTTTACTGGCGCATAAAAATTTATCTTTGTAATAGATCTATTAGAATAAGAGTACATTGATTTATTTTTGCTTTATTATTTTATTTCAAACTTTTATTTATATTTTGTTCTGCAGCGAGAGAAAATTTAGAATTGTATAATAGCTTTAAAAAAGGAAGCTAGCATAATGATTATTTGTCACCAATAGAATGATGAATGAACAGTTTGGTATAGCTGTATTAACGTACCATGAATTACTTTAAAATGTTTCTTTTTAAAGATCGAGTTAAAATATGCTATCCATTTAAATCTTTACAAATACATTCTTTATCTATATAATATATATTCTGAGAACATTAAAAGTATTTTAGAAATATTATTAGAAAAAAATTAAATTATTTCAATGTGTGCCATCATACTTGACTTGTTAATTAGTTTCATATTTAATTGCTGAAATTAATTACCGTTTTTTAAAATAAAATATTTCTGAACTAATTAAATTTCTCATTGTACGAGTTTAATAACTTTTAATTAAGCATTATTATTATCCACTAACGATATTAAAAAAAAATAAGGAATGTGGGAAATAAAGGTAAATTTCAGAGTATTAAAAATCAGTTAAATATTGAGATACAATGGCTGTCTTGTGTTAGACAGAGTCTCGACATGTTCAATTACTTTAATTACACATGAAAGATTTTTCGTTCGTGAATATTTAGAAAATCAGCTAAAAAAAGAATGAAAGAACACGTAGTAAGATGTATCTATTGCTCATATGAGGATTGGAATAAAAAGATACTATTGGACTTACTGATAATTTTACAAGTCAAACATAAATAATATTACAATCTACTGTGAGAATAGTCACAAATCAATGTTTAAAACTTTTACTGTTTATATCATGTTATTAAGTTTGAGTTTATTTAATGCATTTATAAGTGTTTAAAAGTGCTTCAAGATTAGTGTACAAACTAAGAACACTTACTTAGAGCACGCACACTGAACGCAAATAATTATTATTATTTTCAATACATACAGGTATCAAAATGTCGAAATTTAGTTTGAGTTGTAAAATTATTATTCTTTTTATGTTTGAACAATTTTTTAGTAACTTGAATAGTGTTACCACAACAGGACCAATAGTGTATATCTTCTTATTCCAATCCTCGAACGGAAGAGTAGTTTTACTGGAATGCGGGGTAGGTTTTACGGGCGCGTCTTGCACAAAGAGAAGTACGGAAAATAGTAATTCGGAAATTACGTAGACTTTTCCTTGTCGTATACTTACGGGAGTATCGGCGAAATTCGAAGACTTCGTCTGCAGGTTTTATGCGCACCTACGTAAGACTCGAATTCGAATCGATCCTGCAAATTTACGATGGCAAGTATCATTTATCTTATCCCTCGCTCGTACGACGCTCCTTTTTTCTTTTCATCCGCTTTTTTCGCCTCTTCTTTCACGTGCACAGATGAAGGTAAAGCCTTGAACCATCGATTTCATCTCTATGTACGTATATATCGAAATATCTGAATGACACTGAGATACACTTCTCTCTCGCTCTTTCTCCTGTACTTCTTTCGAAAATATATTCCTACCATAAAACGTAACTCTTTCAGTGCTTTTGAGCCGCTTCGGGTAATGGCGTCCGCGCGTGCATATATACGTATATATGTATCGCGAATGCTCAAAAGATTTAATACCTCGCGACTTCTGGATGGAAGCTCTCAGCCAAATTATTTTTCATGAATTTTGAAGAAAAAACTCGGTTTCGCTCGATAAGTCCTTGAATATATAAGGCTTGATAAAGGCGAATACTCGAGTTTTCAATGTGATGCTGTAACAATGACTCTTGCCTTATACATTTCATTATCGGGCAACATAGATTTCGTTACCCTTTATTCATGAAAAATCTTGTTTTTAATAGATTTTGAATACCATCGAAGCGCTCAACGGGATTTTAAAAATTTTTAATAAAACATTTGCATGAAATTTTTATAATCTTTATTATAATGAATATTATTTTTATTATTAATATGTATTACTAACAATAAGAATAGATAAGAGATAAAGTTGTGATCTGAAACGCGGCTTCTTTCAAAGAGAATGAGAGTACACTGTTAGAAATGTCATTAAATTTAATACAAATTTAAATTATAAGTGTAATTTAAATTTGGGAATAACATAACTATAAGTAATTTCATACACCAATTTAATAAATTTAATGTGCAAAATTGTGAAATTTACGATAAAAGTAATTGAAGTTTAATTATTTTATGTTAAAATTTACTACAAGTAATGGAAAGTAAATTAATGAAATTTCACAAAAATATAACTGAATATTATGAATACAACTGAATTTTAAGAACAATGTAACTTCAAAATTATTTTGTGTACAAATGCATTAGATTTAATAAGCAAATTTAAGGCAGATGAAATTTAAATGTAATAATTGTATTTTAAAATTCAATATAATAAATAAATCAAAATTAATACACAACTATATTAGAATTATTATTAAATTTCATAAACGTTTAAGTTTCATAAGTAACTAAAATTTCACAAAAATATTACTGAATATTATGAAAATAACTTAATTTTAAGAATAATATAACTGAAAATAATTTCATATACTAATTATAAAGATTTAATATGTAAATTTAAGGCAATTGAAATTTCAGTTTAACATTTGTGTTTTAAAATTCAACATAGTAGCTGAAACAAATGTTTGTCACTTCTACATCCAGGTGGAGTCGTGTTTTTTCGACTCGCAAACAAAAACATTCACCGGTTGCTATATAAGAATGACTTATATAGCCTTATAGACAAAAAAAAATTATTATTTTACTATTAATAGTTATTAGGTTTAAAAATAGGAATAGTGCGTATTGAATTATTTTAACTGAAATTTAACAATTTAAGAACTTAAATTTAAGTTTCATGTATCGAAAGCACGTTTCATAAACCTAACTGAATAACATGTAATGTAAGTATTGAAAATTCAGTACGTGTATGTTAAATTTAATAAATTAATTTAAAAAATATTACTAAATATTATCAATTAATCCATGGATTTTCAATATTTTTATCTTACAGCTCTTAGAAAAGTTACTGTTCAATCATTTAAACTTTAATCTAAAGCCGCAAGAGACACCTAATTTATAATCTATATTTACTTTCAATTGCAAGAGCTGCAGAATGCTTTTAATTTATGTAAACAAGCATCATAGCTTTAGTAACATTTTAAATTTATTAATTAATAACCACAAATTTTATAAAAGTTACATTTTTAAATTTAATTTAATTTTCTATATTAAATGTTCTATTCAATTTTAAATTTAATTACTTTTCATTCAATTTTTAATTTACTTTAATTTAAGTTTAATTTCTGAGGTTAATGTGATTAATTTAAAATCTTGAAGAGGGTTGCATTTCATTTTTGTATCCATGTGCAAGGAATATTTTGTAATAACTACTGTTGTATTATGTTCGTCCACTTGTCATGAATAGATAAAGATGACTAAAGATGTTCGCACTCCATTGTCAGAAAGAACAGGACTCCTCTAGGCAATTAAATTAAAGCATCTCTTTGTCGAATGCCATTAAAAGCTTGTATCAGCATTATTCGAGTATTATCAGTATCATTACTAAATCAAAAACTTCATAATGCTTTCCTCTCCAATAAGAGCCAGCTCCAGTTGTATGATGTTGTAGTCTAGGTGCATACAAGCCACAATTTACACGATTTTCAACATTCTCAATTAATGATATTCAATAACATTTTTAAAATACATTTATTAAATTTAACATACATTTAAATTTTCAATACGTATATTAAATCTTATTCAATACGTGTATAAAATGTGCTTCCGTTACATTTAACTTAAATTTGATACACAAATTTCTAACAGTGTAGTGAATAGTAGAGCTTGTGTATTGATTAAAAGAATCGTAAAAGCAAAGCATAACGAGCTTATCAGGACTCGTCTTAGCGTGTACATTCTTTTGTTTGCGTTCAAGGAGGTGCTCGCAATTTTATCGCCATCCTTGCTCGATATAAACGGCCTCGTAAATTGCAGCTAGCAGCTGGATGGACTGCAAGATCTTTGCTTGTCTACTAGGACTCTATTGGCCTCATATCCGATATTTTTGTTAGTTTTCTGACAAATGCAGCTTTTAACTTGTTTGAATTAATATTTTATGGATGCAAATCAAAAAATATTCTGATACACATTTTGAAAAAATTAGCGATAATCATTCGAGACAGTAAAAATATTTTGACAAAGGAACGTTTGCTACTGTTTTGCAGTTAAAATGGGTTTGAAGTACTGCTGTATAAATATACTGGTACCAGTAAATTCGAGTAAATACTATAGTGGTGGCAATATTGTTCATGCGGATGACGTAAACGATAGAGAAACCACCGATCTAAAAAAATTCGCGACTGTTAAAAAAATCTAAAATAAAATTATTAACAATAAATTAAGCTGAAAGTCTTTTCATTTTATAATGTATATGTAATAATTCATTTTAAAGAAAATGCAAAAAGAAACCCATTTTGCTATTACGCTTCTTTCAAAGTATATGAAAAAAAATTGCAATATTTTTCTTTTTTTTTCTTCTTACAGTTTCAAAATTTTTATTTTTTTAATAATATTGCTAATTAGAATGCTTTAGCTTTTAATTTAGATTAATTTCTTTAAAATAATCTTGAAATAAGTTTATAAATTTACTTAATTTTGATTGATCTAATTTCATTGCTTGCTTCTTACTATCTATTCAATTAATATCAATTTCTGAAACTAAATTGTATGCTAAACAGTTCGTTTTTTTTAAATTAGCGTCTTCAAATGTCCACTTACACTTTTATTAATTTATATACAGGTTCGTCTAACCTATTCGGATTCCTGTACCATCCGGTAGCTGTTTAGGCTGTGCCTATAGAGCAAGAAAAACCTGTAGACGAATCTAATCGAATAATATTCCATTTAGGGAAACCCGCTTCGTAGATAACCGGTGTTTTAAAATATTCAAATTTTTCACCTGATCGTAGAAGATTAGTGTACGTACATTCTTGTTTTCGGTGTATTGTGGAAGATGTAGTATGCTATGCTTTAAGGTGGTGTTTGTCGCTCTACTCGGGCTGTAAAGCGATGAATGCGGGAATTACCCATATAGTATAGCATATATATTTACATTTCTAAGCACTTGTTTGCAAGTGTGATAATATGGTACTTTGCGTGCGCAGTTTAGAAGAAAATATTGAAACAAGTTTATATAGTTTAAAATAAGTTTATAAAAATATTAAAAAATAAGTTAAAAATATTATAAAATAAATTTACTAAATACTTTAGTTTTTACTGCATATTCACATTTAATTCCGGGCACACGATTTAGTAGTCAAATCGCATGCACGATAAAAGTAACAGTAACTGGTCCCCGAGTTGAAATTAAACAACATTTAAACAGTCGTAGGCGCAATGTTGCTTCAATGACCAATAATGTAAATGATGCCGTGACATACCCGTTAATTAATTCGAATTGCACCATTGGCACTGATTGCAGAGAGATCATTGTTTCAGCCGGCTCGTTAGAAAATCGCCATCGTTGCCACTGCGGTACATTTAATCTCAATTTCACTCGCAACTAATTCGTCCCCCTTTCTTTTTGAGCTCTCCCAACATCAAAGCTTTCGCGATCCTCCTCGATTCTGGTCTTTCCTAAAAAACGCTTTCAGCCGAGCTTTGCATTGTTCCTTCCCTCTTCCTCTCAGTCATTTATCTCTGCTTTGTTCATCGCATCAAGCAAGTTTAAGGTCGTACAAAAAAACTGAGATCCGAAGATTAAGGTCAGACTACGCTTTTCGCAATTGAGAAAGAGGGGCTTTAGACCTTCGCGGTTGATCGCATCGACAACCACCGGGTCCATTCGTCTCTGTTTGTCATTGGCCCATGCGGCGTTCCTCTCCGCCGCAAGGGATACGCCACAGCGTAGCGTTGCTGCAGTTTAGCAGTAAAACAGCGAAAATTGTTTGAAATGTCCGTTGTGAAATACGGCTAACTATTAAATAAATTTAGCTAAGTATCCAGTAACCAAATATACATATAAATGTATTTGATGATCGATAAATAGAAGCAGCAAAATGAATAGCTTTACTTTGTATTTCAATATCACTTTATTTCTCGCCCTTGCAGCTTATCTCGACTCTCCGTCTGTTTTAGGAGTGAATAGGTCTTGTCGATTTTCCCCTCCCGAAAGTGCGCACTGCTCTCGGGAACTTAGGGATGCTCGAGGCTTTCGAGAGGCGTGACCCCAAGCGCGGGAAAGAACACAGGCGAAGGGTCCTCCATTCTATGCGCACTCGAGTACGTTTTACGTGTATTTCAAAAAATGTCGGAAGAAAGTGCTAAACTTTTATCCAGCGGTCACTGCAGGTGACACACTCCTTCGGCAACTCCAAGTTTATCCGGATAGTTTAAAATTCAATATCCTGATCCCGATGAATTATTTAATGCATTTTCTCCGGCTCCTCCCCCCTTCCAGAAACGATTTTATTAAAACTTTATATAGTGCGGAGATTGATTGGACATTCTCCGACTGATTGATGAGCAATCGCAAGTTTATTCTCCTTCTCATTCGGTGCGGCGTTCAGTTTTAATTGAAAAATTCGAAACTGAAGTTGGATCGCGTTATTCGATAAACCAATTCGCGATAGACCGGGTCTAAATACCGCGGGAGCTGGAAAATTTTTCTTCGAAATCCAGATTTACGTGCGCGTAAGACCAGGCTGCAGTTATAATTTAATAGAAGCGTCGGTAGGCAATATAAGAGCAACGCTCACCAAGCGAAGGAGCATTAATTTTGCATTTTGTTTTAGCGGGGCTTTGGCGCATAAGTAGCGAGGCTCAACGTCAATGCCGACGTACCGAGCGACGAACTCGATTGCTCGGGCTCCGGGAATTGGCATTTGCAATTCCGCCCATTCTCGCCGACGTGTATAAGCGTTTTCCTCCCCTCGTCCGGCGCGCATATTATTTGCCCCGGCTGCTTGCGGCATTACCCAGGCAGAGCCCGGAGACTTATGTATACGCTCGACTAGCGGCGGCGCAGCCTCGGGCGTTGACTAAAGAGATTGACGGAGAGTCTGGCGAGAGCTAGAGGGAGGAAAAGTGAGAGAGAGAGAGAGAGACGGAGCCACGTGCTTCTCTGCGCGTATAAAATAAAGCGCCACTCCGCACAGAGGTATGTGCCTACGTTTGGCGGAATGCGCAAAAGACCGTGAAGGATTTTGCCTTTGATACTTCGAATATAATTAACTCGTCTTTCAATTCAAACCATTTGAGTTATTAAATTACGCATCACGTTCTTTGGTTATCAAAGCTAATATTACGCAGTCTTTCTTATTTCGGTTTGATATTAACTTTTGTTCTAAGCGTTTATTCGTCATTATTGTTTTTAGTTTTTGCGCAAAGGCGGCTAAAAAGTTTTCTCGCTTCGATTCTAAAAACTCCATTTGCACTCGGAAACGTTTTAGTTGTTGAATTTAAATATGCATTTGTCGGTATACCATGTGTAATGGCACTTTTGAAAATGGCGCATTTAAATTCTTAGCTTCGCTATCAAAGTACTTCATCGGTAAGAAAATAATTCATTCGCGTGAACGTTACTTGCTATGTAAACTGAAGCACGAAATCATTCCGCAAAGTCGCATATGAGTGGGTTAGGTGGACTAACAATAGCAAAGCAATAACGTACACAGTTTCAAGAGACCGAAGGAAGTTGTTCGCATCGATCGAATACGCAGATGGGATTTGCTAGAATAGCTTGCGGAGATTACAAAATCCGATACACGCGTATATCGCAAACTGCACAAAATTATAGGTCAAAAATAAACCGAGACTCGCTATCTGGCCTTTTCAGCAATTTCTATTTTTATATATTTTACAAAGTCGATGAATCCCATTAGCGCGCCGAGGAAGAACTTGAATTTCGAGCTACGGTATGCTGGGTTCCGGCCGCGAAGAATATGATTTTCGCAAGAGCGAATTGGCCGAAAGCCTGATTTTCAAAGGGGCTGCAGTCGCAGCGGGAACCGGAAGCTCCTTTCGCATCTCTTCATCCACACGCTCAGTTCGTTATATTGTTGTTGCCGCTTGTTCGCGTGTAGATTCACTTTCTAACTTGGTTATTTGCAGCCGAGAGCCGGTCTTCTCTCTCGGCCGCTAATTCTCCGGTCAGAGTTATATACCACGCGACGCAATCGACCGCTAACCAAACTTGTAACTCGAGCGCCGTATTGCAACCGAAGAGTTGCAGGACTTCCGTTTCATTTTCCAACTTGCCAATTTCGTTCGAGGAATAGATCAGCATTTAGATTCAAATGAAAATAAAGCGTACATCAGTTGTTATTTAAAATGACAAGTGAATGAATTTTATAAACTTTATTAATGACCTTTTTATTGGTCGTTTTAAACGAATGTAGTAACTAGTTTTAATACGTATAACCGATAATCAAAAATGACTTGTTAAAAGCTGTAAAATTAATTACTGTTTTTAAAACGAAAGAGGAGCAACTATAATTACATTTCTAGTGGGTAGAACATTTCACTACTTTTATTATTCTCGTTTAAAACTAAAATGTAATTAAAAGTCAGATTTTTTTTTCTATTTTGAAACTTGTTCGCACAACTTTTCGAAACATTAGAAATGCTTTTCACGTATTTAACTGGACTTTTTCAGATTTAATTATCCTCTTTGTAAAGTTTAAGCCTCGCCAAAGGGCATTAACACGGCGGCAGCCGAGTTCTTAAGTTCTTTTTCCGAAAGAGACGGGAATCGAAGCGAATTGTAATCTGATTTATTCTTTCGCGTTTGGGCTCAAATTCAATTGCACAGCTTTTTTCAACCCGCAAGCGTTTCCCTTCTCTCGGCTTGGTATTCAATCACAGTATTAATTGGCTATCTGGTTCATGCATGCAGAATAAATATACTTGATCCAAATCTAATTCCTTTAACGAATGCCAGGGGTTTTTTACTTTTTACATTTATTTTCCATGTACAAGAATAGCGATGGATTTGGGGGAGTAAGCCTTTTCTCCGCAATAAACGTATCACGTACATTTACGCACAAATTCTTCTTAAAGTATAATTTTTAATAAATATTTATCGTATTTACGTGTCATATCCAATAGCAAAAATTTTGACTTCAGTTTTATTTCGCAAGAGAACAATAGCAAACAAAAGAAGAAAATCCGGAGAAAAATCTCTAATCCGAGATGTAAGAAAAGGCGGGCATTCGAGTTTCGTTGCTGATCCGCTCTGACGGCAGGAGACAGGCATAATGCAAGAATCGTGCGGGGAACAATTTTTTTTTTGCGCGCGCACGTGCCGCATAACATTTGCAGGCCAGTGGCATGTTGCGCTTCGTGTGCCAGAGGGGGCAAGATCCTCCTGCTTTTTCCCGGTTTTTCTACTGCGGCTGCAATTCCCCAAACTCTTTTCTCGGAGAAAAAAGAGGCTATTTTTCTCTAACGCAAAGTTTTCTCGGAGAGATCCTAAGCTTCCTCCTGATTTTTGCTTTACGTTGAGCTAGGATTCTTCCTATCCTGCGTCAATTCTTCGTGAATCACCTATTTGGCTTTTCTTCCTGCTGCGTTCTTTGCTCTCTCTCTTTCACCCTCTGCCTCGTTTTCTCTTTTCTATGAGTTTTATTCTTCATTCGTGCTTTTGTTGCAGACAATCGCGGATTTTCGCCTTTACTAGATTCGGCAAATCCGAGAATCAAATTTACCTTTGTTTACTCGCTTTTCCATGCAGTAAAATTAGATTTTACTCTTTCTTATTCAGATGTATAAACTGAAAACTTTTAAAATATTTTACTTCCTGGCACGTTTATCTATTTACCTCTCGCAGCTTTTGTTATAGTTTTATATACGCTCGTTTTTAACAATCTAGTACAAACTTTTACAATTTTAAGTTTGGAAACTCTGATGCAGATCAAATTTATTAATTTATGAAATGATATTTACTTTATCCGTAAAACTATTTTTGATTTAAAAAAATGGTTAACATAAAATTACGAAACAGTTTCAATTGATATTAAAGTTATTTAAAATCTTAGTCAAACAATTTGTTTAAGCGAATAGCTTCAGTCGGAAATTACTAATCAAGGTAAAGTTTTTTGTAGGTTGAAAACCAGAGACTAATTCATTGGGTTTCGTTAATTAAGCGTCTAAAGGTTAACGCGAGGATACTATAACTCGTTAATATTTTTAAAAAAATTGTCGGCATTGCTGTCTGGTTTTGTATTGCGTACAACATTGTTTTTAGCAGTAAAAAATCTAAATTTTTATTGACCTTTCAAAAGTATTTTAAGTGATCTGACTTACTTAAACAAAAAAAATTATAACGTACTTTAATTAAAAAAAAAGAAATAAATGATTAATTTAATTCTTAATTAAAATAGAAAACATTATTTTACAAAAAAATAAAAAGCACATTGGCTTAAGCACAAATGTTTTTGTATTTATTTGGGCTGCAATGGGTCTGTTGAATATCTTTGAAAATCAATATCTATACAAGTAGTCATATTTTCTTTTAGATATTTTAAGATTTAAAATAGTTTTGAAGCTTTAAAAAAGTATACTTCAACTGCCAAGACAAAATTTTATGTTAGGCTAAGACAGTTATAAAAGTATTCTATGAAATAGATTTTAAAAACTTCTGTCACTATAAAAATAAGCTTAATTAATTGAACAGCAATACTGTAATTTGAAAAATAAACACATAAAAATTAAATAGTAAAATAAAGTCTTAAAAATAATAAATCTTGTAAGCTCTCGAACGTATCACGCCGCGGATCGTTTGTTCTCTTACCCTTGCAAGAAAGCTCTTCGTCCTGATTTCCAGCAGTCTCTTTTTTCCAGAACACCGACGCTCTTGCCGTCCCTTTTATTCTCGGCTCTGAAATTTTCATCTCACCCTCTTCGGCTCTTGTCTTTTCCGGGTGCAATTTCGCGCGATCGTTTCCTTCGCGGAATATTCCGAAGAGTGGAATATTGCAGCGCGGGCCGATCGATGCCGGCAGCGGCGCGCAGGTCGCCATCGGCTTTTAAGCCTCCGAGAAGCCAAGCACAGCCGGACTCCCTTCACGGCGGCAGGAGCAGCAGCAGCTGCCTGCCTGCCTGCCTGCCTGCCTGCAGCTACGTGCGCAGGGCTTGGCGAAATTCTTGAATCTATATATCAAGCACCTTCCCGCTCCACTCCCCGACACTCGAATATTCAAGCGATGAGTCTGGCGAGGCGACGCGACGACGCCCAGGCGCGATGGCTCTAAGACCCCCGAACCTTGCCCCGTCACGTTTGATCAATACGATACACCTCGAGTGGCCCGAACTAATAATGTCGCAATAAAGGCGTTATTAGTAAACTCGATTTACTGGCTCGCCAAAGTCCTGCTAATCTCGCCCCGCTTAGGGCGACTGTTTGCGGAAGACTAGTTTGCTTTGGGAAAAAGAAAACCTCCGGAGGATGCGGAAAATTTTATACTTTTACTCGAAGCAAATTAGCACTTAGGCGATAAATTAGGAATATTTACATTTTATGGAACTTTCAATGCAGCAATTAAAATTTCACATTGCCGCTTTAAATTAAAAAATTAATTAACTGGCTTGGAGAAAAGTTGCTGTTAAATTTTTAAAGCATTACTTTGTGTGTCAACTTCTTTTATAAATTGTAGGCATTGTTACCCGTCTATTTTAATTTGAAAGTGCTTGTAAATGAAATTTGTTAATTTTTTTTTTAGCAAGTTAAATGCTAAGAAGTTTACTGCTTCGTAGTTATTTGAATTTTATAAATTAATGAGTTGTCCTGCAAAAACTGCGAATTTCCTTGATTACTGCCTCAAGCTTTTTTTTAGAAAAAAATCTGCTTCGAACGTTCACAAGTATTCAATTACTTTCTGATCTAAGTTTTTGATTTGTTTTTGTTGATTGTATATATCGGTAAAATTAAAAAATAGCAATTGAAAAGTTTCTAAATTACTTAATGACAATTTTCGATAATTGTATTTCTAAAAGTAACGTGAGTTGTACTAAAATTATTTTGAGACAAAGCAGAACGTATAGAACGTGTAGATCAACACATACAATAGATCCTTAAATTAAAATTTGATTTTAGGCATTTTTTAAGGCTTGGATTATGTTTGCTTTTTATTCGAATTCCATTATAATCTAATTCATTAAAGAGACAAGCAAATGATGACTAGACACAAATAACTCTTTTATTAAATTAACGACCGTTTAATCACAATTCCGCAAAAGCAAATAATAGACCGGCACCGCTCCGAAAAAGACAAATAACCATAAACAATACTCAATACAAACAGACGCGCGAACATACTCGGACGCTCATTCATCATCAATCATCATTACAGTGTCACGTACTCCAGGACCGCTAAGGCACATAAACGTTCTGGGAAAGTCTACATCAATCGAACCTGTGTACACCCAGCTCCGCTCCGACTGCGAGAATAAATGCGAAGAAAGATAAACTGACAAAATGGATAAGTACCAAAGTGGTTAAGCCGTGCGGGACTCGATGAGAAACTTTGATAAATAAAATTTATTGGATTGAAATTAAAGTATTTCACTTTTCGGTGCTGATGGAAGAAGATTAGTCGACAAATAATATAAGCCTGGCTCGATCCACTTGCGAGTTTTGTACAGAAAAATTAATTCTCGAACGTTTGACAACGCAGTGAAAAACTAAAAAGCTAATCTCATTTATTGAAACGGAATGGCTTAGCGTTTACAAACAGAAGCAAGTTTGCTCGCAAGCGCGCGGAACTTTTCTCATTTTCCGTAGCCCCTTTGGTTAAACGCGGCCGAAGAAACCGAGTAATTAAATCGTTAATTAAAGGCACAAGAAAATGAAAGAACAACGGTAAACGAGCAACAGGAGCGAATGGAAAAAAGAGGGCGGCATGTAAAAGGATTTCCGGGATTAAAAAAACGGCTCTGCGACGCGTCCAGCATTGCAAAAATGCGGCAGGTCGGAGCCCCCGAGTTGCAGGTTTCTCGTGCTAGAGTCTTTCTTCGCGGGCCGGCTACGGCCGCTCTCTCTCCCCCCCAGGGGTAATACCTCAATCAGAGAGTCCGCCAAACGCGGCTGATGCATTCGCGTCACGTCCTGCCCCCGCTATTAGTCCTTCGGCTCGGGGTTCGTTGCGATCCCGCGCGAAATCAGTTGGGCAGAGGAGCTGGGCCGCCGTCGCCCCGTAACCCAGATGAGCTTGCGGAGCGTGCACTTGCCTGCCTGCGCTCGAGCGCATGGAGGACAGGTCGAGCGAGCGACCTTGTCCGCGGCGCTTTTCACGTGCGTGCGCTCCCTCTCTCTCTCTCTCTCTCGCACACACGTACGTAAACGCGGCTGCCGCTCACGCACACGAGCCCGAGGCTAAGAGCGAGCCCCCGCAAAATCGATACTGGCCTTAGAGAAGGGCGCGCGCAGCGCAGCTCGCACCGACCCCCGAGCTGACTGATATCGTTCAACGGTTTTACCGGGGGAAGGCCGCGAGAGCCTCCTGTCCCTCTCTCTCTCTCTCTTTCTCTCTCTTTCGAAATTCTCCTGTTGATTTTCCATTCCCGATTCGCGCTGGATTACGTCCTTTGAACGTTTAGTATTACGGCGGCATCGGTGCGCTTAATGCTCGCGCGCATGTACGTGCATGGATACGTCTTTTCGAAAAATGACGAAGGCTATTTACGCCCGGTGTGCACTATTGTTTTTATTTCCGCTAATATTTCGCTCTGCTTTTTGCGCGCTGCGTTTTAACCCGGACTCCTGGCGTACCCGGTAAAATTCTCTAATTGCTTTCGAACGTTATTTCTTCGCGGAAAAGAGAGGTTTTTATTTAAAAGTATAGTGGAATTAATTAATTCAACATACGTATAAGGATTTGTGTACATTCAAATATAAATTCTTAATAGTATTTTTCATTATTAAAGTTCATATAATATTTATACCTTATCGCAAATGTTGAACACTTTTATCTCGTAAGAAAGATAATTTTTAAAATAATTTTTACCGCTGAATTAATTTTCTTGCATTATTAATTTTGATTTATGTACATTGAATTTTATTTCCCATAACCCACATAGGAATTTTTATCTGAAGCATTGTATCGCTTTATGAATCGGCATGAAATTATATTCATACACTTCTATCAGATGCAGATATTTGAAATGCAAAATAAGTGCGAAAAAACGGTTGAGCTTCGAAAAGCCATTTGGAAAGCATTAAATCATTTATTTGCTGCAAAAGATTTCGTAAGTCGATTAACTCTGAGTTTTTAAAAAACATTAGCTTTCTTTTTTTGCAGATAAGTAATTTTGTAATGTAGATTTATGAACAAGAAAATTGCGCAGTAACAATGTCTCATACATAAAAAAGACCAACTGATGAATTAAAATTTTTAATTTTCTTAAGTTCGAAAAGTCTGTTAAATTTTATTGCTTCATCACGCAGCGCGATTCCTCAAAGAGGTCATAACGCGTTTACGATCGCAGCAGCCTAAGTTGCTTAATAAAAAACTTAATTTTTAAAGAGAAGCAGAATCATCATCTTGCTCTAACCTCTGATGCGATTTGCGTGCCCGCCGCAGAAAAGCTTATTTTTCGCAATGTGCTTTTCAAGACTCTCTCGCGACTGATCTTGCGACTAGACTGTCTCGTCCATCCCATTTGCTTCATTTTCCGACTGACGCATTGCTGCGGAAGCCGGTCAGAAATTTAATAATGAAGGACGCTTCTCGCGGCTGTACTTCCAGCCTCGTAAAAGCGACGAAGCAGCAGGCAGCTTTTTTTCTTCTCAGCTCCGACTTTGCGCCTTTTTTCTTACTTTTTCTTCTCCTCCCTTTACTCTCTCCCTCCCTCTCTCTGTCTTTCGTCGATTTCCGCTGCTCCGAGCTCACCCGGTCAGCAGCTCAAAGTGAAAGCAGCACGCAAGCTTTTCATTTCTCCTGGAGGGCAAGAGGGAAAAAGGGAGAGAGAGAGAGAGTTTCTCCCTTTAGAGCTAGAAGAGCCAAGGAGAAATCGCGTTTTACAGCCGTCTTTCGTAAGCGAGAGAAATGAAGATAGCGAGTAAAAAAAAAGAAAAAAAAAGTGTCCACAAAGTGGAGGAGCAAAGAAATTTTGCTAGACCGATTAAGTTACGCTTATTTCAGGGATGTACATCTCTTCAGTCGCGGTTTCGATTCAATTTTTCTTTTAACAAGGTGACAGAGATTCGCTTTGAAGTCTAGATAGAGTAAGAAATGGAAGAAATCAGATTTTCTGTTTTAATTCTCTAAAAAAATTTATTTATTTTTCTATCGGTTGTGCAATAAATTGAAAATAATTTTTTAATAAAACAATAACCGGAACCAAATGTTTTTTTAATAAAATAGAGTTAGTAGACAAAACAAACTATTTTATATTCATGAACAATTTTTTCCGAATTAAAATTCTAATAATCGCGACTTGAATTTCGACATAAATTTGATGCTTTTCTTATATTCTTGTGTACAGTTTATTTTTCTATTAAACTCTAGTTAAAAGTCAGAGATCACAAATTGAAATTTAACTAATTACTATATTATAAAGCACCAAAGTAATTTTCTTCGCTTGAGAATGTTCGACTACTTCCATTTAAATTTAATTGCTTTCGGTAGATGCGTCAGAAGTTTCATTAAGAGTTGAGACTACTTCCACATGTATGAAGACGTTAGGCAAGAAACTATTACATTGTCAATCTGAACTTTAGTTGAGATAAAACTTTAATACCGGTATTGACTGTATATAAAAGTAAGACTTTTACTGCAATTTTGAACACTTGTGATATCGATATTTCTGTTCTATTAAGTAGCAATTTAAAACTCCGAAAAATAAAATTCAATAATTAGCTCTAAAAGTTTCGGCAGCAAGGTTTGCAGAGAGTCAAATTTCCTGCAAATTCACTCTTCAAGAAGCCCCATACTCTGAAGCTTCTGCGTCTTCGTAATCGGAAGCTGCTTTAGAGTTTTTTTCATATAGTATACGGTATTACGCTTATAGGTCAAAAATTTATTATTGAACATTGTGAATATAGCTCCTAAAGTTAAAATCTGAATGATTTTCGTAACTTTACGAAACTTTACTTTCTTCATGAAAATATAAGATTTAATGTAGTTTTTTTATTAATTAATGTAATCGTATTTTCGGATTTGTGAAATTTTTTTAAAATTTACAACTAGAAAAATGCATCGGAAATAGAAAAAAAACCACATTTTTGTCTGAAAAAACAATGGATAAATGGGTACCAAAAGGTAAATCGAGACTTATTTTTTTAGCATAACGAATGACTGAAATATTTGTATAAAAAGTTTCTTTTAGAATTTTTTTTAAATGACCTTAATTCTGAAGTGTGATGGCAGTAACTTGCTTCTTTTTATTTGCAAGTCTTATTATAAGAACTTTTGAATTACAAAGCTAATTATAAAAACCGCTACCAATTCATACTTTATAGCTTCTTCCTAAATATTTATAGTAATTTCAATATTTATAGTAATACTTTAAATATGAAATATATTAATGCAGTAGGTTAAAAATTGTTTGAATACAATTAATTAATTAGAATATTTTAAAAATATTTATTCAAAAATAAACTGCGACGTTAATGTAAGTAAGCATAATAATTAAATAATAATAATAATAATGACTGTTCTATACAATCGCGAAACCATATATAATTTAATATCGTTATAAAACAAAAACTAGTAAATGCATTTTAAAAATTCTTTTTAATTTTGAAAATTTAGTTAAAGATGAAAAAAATAAGTGGTAGATCAATGAAAAAGACCGATGATTCACTAAGATCTAGCCGTTCAAAAAATTTTAGAAAAAAAAATAAAGCCTTAATATCTAATAAGTTTTATAAGCTACGCAATGAAATATACAAAAGATCTATCTTTTTCAAAATGTCAAAAGCCTTTTTAATCCCGTAATCGTTTTTTTTCAGTTTTCAACTTTTTATTCAAATACTAGTTGACGAAATTGCTTAAAATTTTTACAGATTATAGCTACATTTATATTTTTAACTACCAACATTTTCTTCAGAGCAGTTGGTAATTTTATTTAAGAGTTATAAGCTTTTTTTTTTAAAAAAGCACATTTTTGTTAAATAGAGGAATTTTTTCTTAAATTATAGGTATTTTTATGCCCTTTAAAATCCTTTTTGTGCGATTCAAAAATTGAAAGATGAAACAAATGAAACGAAAAAGAATCAGTGAAACAAAAAAACAAATTTTTGACCCGCCATTACAAAAATAAAAATTAGAAAAAAAATGTGCCACGAACGAGGAAAATCCGTTCAAAAGAACTGAAATCCAGGTATACAACCCATCCCCCCTTACATTCTCCAAAAACCATTTATTCTTACTCCTGCCACCTTAAAATACAATTTAACATGTTTTTACAACACCAAACTAGTACTTACTATCACAAAGCTCCACTAAAAGGAAGCATAATAAAACTTTTTATAAAGTGCGCGATCTTGATATTATATCTTTTATACCGTCTAACAAAGTAATTGTATGAAAATGCATCTAGTAATATCTATCAGCGGTAAAATTCAAGTTACGTTACTGCAAAAGTCACTTATTAACTCCGCCGTCGACATAAAAATCACTTAAAGAAGTCGAAGGCAGGTAGAGAAAAAAGACAGATGATTAAAAAAAAAAGTGGAGAAAGAGTTATAGGAAAATAAGTAAAGTAAGAGGAAAAGTTGCGTCATGAAAGATAATAAAGAAGTAGGCGCGCGCGTTAGAGTCCCATCGTATATAACAATGGAAGTTGGTCGGAGCGTCGGCGAACCGGCGGCACCGGCGACGAAGGAGAAAAAGCTGGAAGAGGAACGAGCCGCTGGACAAGCAGCGAAAAAGATAAAAGTTTTTCACGGACTAACACTATCGCCGATGCCGGTGAATTCCGTATCCTCGTCTGATGTATGAAAATTCAGCCAGCGTCCTGTGCGAGGCACAGCTGCTGTTTACTTCGAGCTCGCATCGATGCGTCCCGAGCCCTTATATAAATAATACTACTTGAGCGAAAGAAGCCGACGAAGTGGCCGGGAAAAATTGCCCCTGCGCAGTTATTGAGCTGTAAGCGTAAGGAACATTTATCCTCGTGTCTTGTACTTTATCGCGCGTATTCAGAAACTCGCTAGCAGCTCGTCGTAAACACACACACCCTGATCAATTTCTTTCTTACAGCGTATACTCGGTGAATAATAAATTTTTCCATTTTAAATTTTCCACTCATATTTTTAAGCTACCCGAACTTGGCCAACTGCGCGGATCAAGAAAGTTTCTGGTTTATTACTTTATTAAAGTTTGTATTTCGCAAATTTAATGCTCATCTTGCATGTGAGCTTAGATCTGGATTAAAGTTTCGAGTGATGAAGTAAAGACGTTTTAAGTAATGTAACACACTGATTCTGGATTACTGTTTTGTAATCGAGAAAATCCCGCGGCATCGACGTAAGCAGGACGCTTAACTGTAAGAACGACCTTGCTGTACATGTGAGCACAGCCCTAAAGTGCTAAGCCTTAAACTTCTAATCCCTGACTTCGTAAATCCAGATCTATGCCATATTTCGGAGCTGCCCGTAAATGTTTAACTTTCTCAGCCGTTACTCGTGCGATACTTTACGAATTTGCAGTAAACATCATTTCATGGAAAGTTAACTAATTTTAACTGTTAATTTTATACAGTTTTAGTCAATCAACGCGCTAGAACAGGCTTTCGCAAAGTACTAATGTTGCAATGACTTTGCAGCCAGCTCCGACAATATCCCAGAAGTAAAATGCACACATCTTTTTGGAGGAGCGGGAGTCCAAGCCGTAGGCCCGAGCATAACGGGCAGGAACAATGAGCGCCGAGTCGTTCGATTTAATAGCGCAATTTGCAGTCGATCGCGCGCGCGGTCGTCTTTTGGAATATTAAGCGCTGCTGGCTTTGTCTTGCGCGCACCGAGTATTTTGGCAAGCGGATCTGCTTTTTTCTCTCTTCTCTCGCCGCTTTTGTCCTGTGCACTGGAGACCGCCTCTGATAAGGGGACGTCGTTGCGCTAATTGCGTCGAAGTGGTTTTCTTTTATTTCGCCTCTTTCGAGACGCCACCGAGATGTTGCCGTATTAGAGTAGTTTTTCAGACAACTACATCTGCTTTCGCGCAGATTACAATAAATTGCAATGCATTGGATGCAAGAAAAATTTCATCTAATTTGTTAATGATGCAGTCAATACGGAAGGAAGTCACTTTAAGTTAGACCACACACATTGACTATTTATGAAGCATCAATACATATAGTAATTTATAGTCCAGCAACAATCAGTTTGTACGATGTTTGAATTATGTATAATGCGAAAACATCCACTGCTTTCAAGAGCGCCTTTACGGTATAAATTAGGAATTTACATGAATTAACATTCGATATTATTGCTTCTATACGTTGATTAAAATATTTTTAATTTCGCCCGAGTCATTAAAAATATTTTTCAGAGCCACAGATTTTGTTTGCGAATTAAATACAGCGAGTTCATTAAATATTCATGGGCCATTTATCAAGGATTCTTAGCAGCACCGAGTTTTAGAATAGCTCTAAGAGGAAAATTTTAATAGAGCGAAGAGGTAGAGTGAAGAGCAAAAAGGCATTTCTTGATATTCTGCCATCGATGCATGATAATCGGAGCAACAGCTCGTCCGTATATTCCACTCCATTTTATGTGCACGGAACTTATGTACTGGAAGAGAGCTCTTTCCACCATTTCAAAGGTCACGTGAATCTCGAGTTGAACGCGAATAGAAATTTCATCTTATCTACGCGCAATTGAATTTGTGTATTATAACAACTGCCAAATGCTTCGACTAGAATGATCAATAGAATTGATGAGGTACCATAACATTTTTGACCGGAAAAAGAGTACAGGTTATCCGCCTTGTACCGCTGCGTTAGCCCACGATTATCTGATTAATGAAAATAACTGACCTTAGGAGCGAGCATCAATCACGGCCCACGGCGTCGAGTTATGGACGTTTCCGCTTTTTTCTCATCACCCACGTCAGGAGTAGTCGGACGTCTTTACGACAGTCTCGCGTACGGACCAAGTGTCTTTTATTTCTCAGATAAATGATGCAAATGTGCAATATTAAATTGGCGCTCTTGGCGCAACGCCTGACTCGATTTACCCTCATTCAACGGATATGAAAATTGCTGAATTTATTCTGGCCATCATTTATTTTGCGCGCTTTATCTTTTGTTTTATTACAGTACGAGAATTGTTTCTCTTATTGGATTAGACAAAAAAAAAGTGCACTTTCGAGATAGAGATTCGGTAAGAACCGTTTCAATAAAATTTTTTCGACCGTTATATTGTAGGTGTAACAAAACAAACCGTCGTACTATTATTTTAAAAAAATTGCTTGTGTACTTTTATTGCCCTCCACTTCGTCTCTTTCGCGAAAAATTACAAATATAGTATAGAAATAAATGATTTTGCTTACACACAGGCCGTTCAAACGCGATAAAATGGATTTCACAGCGGGGGGCGGTTATATCGAAAACTATAGAGTACAAAAACAATTCATTATAAAAATACCTTTCCCCGTTCTGCCGAACCACTTTTTCCAACAAAAAAAAAAAAAAAAAAAAAAAAATGAGGAAAAACGTGTCGCGCAAAGAATGACAAAGTGCAAGTTCATGAAGGTGAACTTCCCCTAGACAAAGAGTTCGGCCGAGAAAAAACGCTCGCCCCTTACTCGCCGCCGCAGTCGCGAAAATTTCCCACTTTTTACTTGTCGCGCGGCGTGTGTTCGGTGTATATTATTTCATAAAGCACAGTCGACCTACTTGCGCACTCCTCTCCTTGCTCCTGATGCTGTTGCGAAATATTCCGTGATTCGCTTTACGCAGGTCCGTATAAGCGCAAGTCCCGCTTTAATGTCGTTTGTTGGTCAAAGTTAGATTAGACTTGTATTAGCGGGGACCGAGGGCCTCGTTGAGCTTCTCTCCTATCAGAGCTTCGTGCCTTCCGATTGTGCTATAAATATTGGTCACTTGCTCTGAAATATGTCCCGAGCGTCCACCTTTTATCATAACTTTCAATGTCAAGTTACACTGGGGAAGCATTACCGCTCTTTCCTGCACTTGTATCATTCTATTATTTAGATTTATTTGTGATAGGTTAAGTGTTTTATTTGACTCTCGTTGGCTTAAATATTTTGAAAGGCCGGGCTTTTACGTATAAGTGGTTTAAAATTGAAGCACTTTTTTAAAGGAATAAATTATAAATCAAAATACTTCTTTATGTTGAAAAGTTAAAATTATATTTGTGTATAGAAATAAAAATATTCAAATGAATACTTTTGTAATTTTTTTGGCCGCACTGATTATAAAATTACATTTAATTTTACGATGCATTTTGATATTATTCAGTGTGTAAATGAAGAATACATTTTTGTAAAAAGAATTTTATAATTAAATTTTAAAATCTGAATTTTCACAGCTTTATCCGCAGAACAATAGCCTTAATAACTTTACGAAAAACCGCTGAATATCTTTTTAAAGTAAAAATTGCATCAAAGTACTTCATTGTACAATTTAATTGAAAAATGAATTTATTCAATTCTTTTATGGAAGTAGCGTATTACTATTTATAATCTATAAACGATGGTTTAAGTTACAATAAATTATAAACGAACCAGTTTACTTTAAATAGTTTATTTATTAATAAAGATACAATAATTGTTAGTAAAGGAGCTTATTACACGCTTGATAATTATTATATTATGATTGGTATAAGCTTTTAATTGAATATTCTAATCGTACGCTGTTTGAATCTGAAGTTTTAATTATATAATATTCTATAAAATATGCAGTAACTCCAATCAGTTTGTAAACTATTGTAAATAAATAAAAAAAAATGTTTATACCAATTATTCTTTTTCAAAAGCGAGGTATTTTTTAACGTTGAATTACTCATACTAATAACATATATTACGTAGAAAGTATAGAACCAGTACAATTACTTTTTTTCAAAAAAAAAAAAAACAGTTATTGTTTATTCAAAGCTCGTTATTAAATTTTAGATGTAATATATAAAATGACATATCTAGAATTTTCTTTTTTCAATAAAGTGGCAGAAAGCTGTGAAAAACTTTGCAAAAGTTAAACGTTGCAGAGCTAAAAGTTGCAACACGTTAAACATTTCTGCTAGAATATATATAGAAAAATTTCAGATTGTTTGACAAATAATAGTCTTTTTTCTATGGTCGTATACTCTCCCGCTTTGATCTTAATTGAATCGTTTTTGCCAAAGAGGGCTGGAGAGTTTCGATGGAAAAAAAGATTTTTATTCGGCAATAAAATTTTGTTATTTGGGGATCTGCACGCGATGAACTGAAACATTTTTTCGCTTTTTCCTCGTACACAGCTTTTTGACCCGGAAAATATGAATTAATTAAAAACTCTTCTATCGAATGCTTTCATAAAGTAAACCGAAAACGTTTTTGTGAAATAAACTTTGCCAATATCGCATCTATATTACCTATGTAGTTGAAATGAAGGTGGCGTACTGAAAATTGAGAGAATGTTTGAAAATATCCAATAGAATCAGTTAATTTTACTGAAATAAAATGAATAAGAAAAAAAAATCTCCTCAACGAATCCTAACTAGGAGAAACTTGTAATAGTGATCTTTACGAAACGTAAGTCTAAAGATGATATAAAAAGATTTCCAAACTTGTTAGACGCCATTCTAGAAACTTTCCTATTCTTTGAAGAATCAAGGAATTACTGTAAATATAAAGTTTACGCTGTTCTCCGTGTATACGTGTTGAACATTTCAAACTCGATCCGTACGTGGCCTAAAGAACAGTCGACAACATAATCGTTTCGCTGCTTTTGCTCAGCGAAATTCGTTTCGCCGCCGAAAACCTCAATCTCAATCCGTCGTCGCTTTTCATTTTAGTTTTAATTTCAAAGGCCCGACGGATCGCCGCGTCGCACTTCGCTTTCAATTATAAAACGAAATCGGATTGTCGGCAATCGCGAAACTCGAGGCAATTGAAATCATCGCAAATTGGGGATATAAATGTCAGGAGAGCTCGGAGAGGAATCCGGGAAGAAAGAGAGAGAGAGAGAGCGGGGGGGTCGGGGAAGAGTGTCGGAGGGGTCAGATCCGAGTTTAAAACAGAGAAAGCCGGAAATCACGCGCTTGAAGCTTTCTCCCTCGGGGGCTTGGAGCTCCGTGCAAATCCCCTCAAGGCTTTTCGTCTCTTCGCGCAGGCGCGCCGGCGGCTTTCATTCTTCTTTTCGAATTATTCGCACTTAAACCCCGTGAGAGCCGTTTGCGATACGGCTAGCTCTCTCTCTCGTGCCTGGCATCGACGAACATATCGCCACACTTTCGGCGCCCATTGTGCCGGCAACGGCAGCCCATTATATTTGCCTCTGGTTTCTTGCCCTCTCTGCCCTCTCTTCCCCCCACCCCTCCCCTCCTCCGACCCCTCCTCTCGCCTCTTCTTTCGATTTCCGAGCGCTGAGCCGGAATCACTCGTCCTGATTTGTTCGAGATGCGCCTCCCACGCGGCGATCGATGCCAAACAATACTGGCCCACAAATCATTAATTCGATAATCCGCCGAGAGAGTCTTTCGACTACGCTTTCGATGGATTTTGTAACCTATTGATGCTTACTTATTTATACTTAATTAATATTAAGCTATTTCCTTTTTTGTATTATGTTTATTCTAATATATTGAATAAATAAAATATGAATAGTCATTCCCAAGTAAAAAAATTATGTCTATAAGTTATATCTAAAACGTATATAATGACTTATATCTAAAGCAGATATAATAAAATGTTTACTTATTAAAATTCGTTTCGTATTTTTTTTTATTCTTAAGAAAATCTCGTATTTGCCTTCCCGTCTGTCTCGCACTTTCTGCTTTAACCGCAATGGGGTCATTAAACTTCAGAAGTTAATGAACGAATCGAAAGTCAATAGTAACTATCACGAACATCCAATACGTTGAAGGCAGTAATTAATTTTGTGTTTGCGACTTCCACGTGAAGGCATGGAGTACTAAATAACTGTAACTTTAAATTAAGCAGCTCGAAATTTAGGAAATGAACCGTTGGCTAAAAGGAAATTAAATATTAGTTAATTTGGCTTGTACATATAAAATAACAGTTTTGAAAACATAATTATGGTTTTTTTTTTTTTTTTTAAATCGAAAGAAACAAACTAAAATCTTATCTCGTCTATTACTATACAAAATGTTAATAACCACTTACTTTTGACTTATGTTGCAGGTGAGATAACGCTGGTTTTCTCATATTTCGTTAATTCAGTGAGTTTAGAAAATTGACTTTTACATTTATTTTTACGGAAATTCTAAAGAAATGAATTTACCTACATTAAAATTTTTATTAAAACTGCACTTTTCTTTATTCTTATTGCATTAGTTTGTTTCGGTAGCTGCTTGCAATATGTATTTAAATATTAATTTTTAATTAAAAAGTTGTATATTATTTAAAATTTTGAAATCCGTCCAATCTTACTACCGAGCTTTAAAACGTTGCCCTTTATAACTTGTTTCCGAAAGGGCAACATCTTCCTACTAATTAAAACATTTTAAAAGACCCCCAGTCTGCCGTGCTTTATTTATGCCGAAAAAAAGTGCAAGCACTTTTATAAAACGTTTAATTTGCATCTAAAGTTTTTGCTCTCCCTGCGCATGTATATAGTTAGGTTTCGTTCATAAATTAGCATCGACAAGTTGCGGCGTACGTCTTTTGCTGACCTCGCGCGAGCTCTAATCGTGTGATCTTTCTCCCGACTAGTGCATTCGACGTCCGCAGCGTCGACAATAGGGCGTCCGGGAGCTCGAAACCATTGTCGAGATCCGGCCAGATCCTCCCGCCGACTTTTAGCGTGTTAGTTCTTTTCGGACATTTGAATTTCAATTCGACGCGCGACCGTCAGCCTCCGAATCTCGAGGCGTCTTTATGCCTTTCTTTTTCTTTGACGACTGCTAAGAGAATAATGGATATTTCGCGCTTTCACAGATGTCGCCGCATTACGCCTTTCGAGAAATGGGTAAAAGAAAGCCGGTCATTTATCGTCGATCGAGAAACTGACATCTTTGCTTAAAGTATTGATATACAGTTCATTAAGAAATCTTTATGTTTGCAAAAGGAGTAAAGTGTAAATCCAGCGGATCATGGATCTTGGTAAAATTGTAGAAAATTATTCCTTAGCCAAAAAAATAAGACGTGTATCACCGTTTATTCAAATGGGCCGTTATTCAAACATATAAAAATTAAAATATCTTTGTAACTAAAAATTTTAATTTATCGTCAGAAAGTGCCCTGCCAGAGTTTTAATTTGAGATTAAAAAATATTCATTCGTTCCAAAGTTATGCTACTTTAAACAATGTCTTTAAAGTCTCCACAAAATTTAACTGGAATTAACGCTTTAAAAATATACGTTAGTTTTTACTATTACTGAAACTGTGCATAACTTTGGAATGGATGCATATTTTTTAATCTAACTGCTCTCAAATTGAATTTCTTGCTGCATACTTTCTTTCAAATTTTTGTTCGATAGACTAAAGTTTTTAATTACGGAGATATTTTAATTTTTATAATCACCAATTTCCCCTAGAATTATTAAAAGAATTCATAGCTTCGTTACTAAGGCCCATCTAAATAAACGTTGAGATAGGTTTCTTCTTTTTTTGGCTAAGGAATAACTTTCTGCCATTTTACCAAGATCCATGATCCGGCGGCTTGATTATTCGCAACAGTTCAAACGAGTAAATTTCCCACTGTGAAGGGTTCGCAAAATCGGCCGTGAAGTCATTTAATTGCGAAATGTACGACGCAGCTTTCGAAGTGGAAAATGAAATCAGAGAAAAATAGAGGTAATAAAACGAAAGAGTATAAGGTAGCGCAGGCGCGGATGTTGACCGAGGCAGCAGCGCCTGCAGCGCCCGCCGTTTCCTTCAGTTTTTCTCTTGGAGCGAAATTCTCGATGTGGCAATACCTGATACGAGACGGCCCTTAAGTGTTCTGAAAATACGCAGTTACCGGACTGAAACGCCGGCTTCCCTTCTCCTCGACGTCGAGCTCTTGCCCGCTTCTTGCTTCGCTCCTCCGTTGTATACTCTGCCAATCGTCCCGTCCCCTCAGTGTATACCTGCTCGGTATACACCAACCGCTACGGTCACTCTTTTTCGTCGTATATCTCCTGATTTCGAATCCAATTCACCCTCGGTGTTGAGAAGAGTCGCCTCTTTTCTCACTCGAAAAACGTGCTTAGGGTTCATCGTAACTCCAAGCAGAAAAAAGCTTGATTTATCTGATTAGAGAATGTTTTGATACGAGGTCTTGAAACTAACAAGTGCTTTCTTTTCTTTTCAAGTACAATCAAAGAAAAACGTTTGTAATGTGGTACTTAAGTATTGGTTAAAGATCGAACTTGAATGGATCGCTTGGATAAGTAAGCGTAAGATAACTATCTTTTTTAATAGAAATAATAACAATCAAAATTATTATTATTATCATTTCATAAATGTTTATACTAATGTCTCAAAATAAGAAAAGCTTCTAATAATAAAATCGGCAATTAAGAAACCCAACCAGAAAGGTTTTCTAAACGTCAGAATGAAAAAGTCCATCGAAGGCAAATACGTATTGGCAAAATTGTTACAGGATGCTTCAGTGCTAAGTCCACATGCGACTGCACAGATATCTCATTCACCGAGAGAGAAACGCTTTAAGCGCACGAAACAAGCTCGATGACGCGCTGATACACTATGTATGCATTTGTGCACCGAGGTAAAGCCTGGCACCGTCGCAGGAGGCCAAGTCCAAGCTGCCGGCCGGCAGGAACGAAAGCCCCTCCCCGGCCGTACTATTTATACATATCCGAGGTACTCGCGCACTGTGTCTCCCTTCGTTACCTACATTTCGCGCCGAGCCCCGAAGAGAGGCGCGCGATCTGCATAATAGCGCCAGGCCGGCCTCCTCCTGCTCCTCCTCCTGCTTTTCCTCGGCTGACGGCGAACCTTGTGTTCGTGCGTCCGGAGGAGCAGGAACGGAACCGCGCCGGGCGCATTAATATCGACCCAGATTTATGCTCCTCCAACCATTAGCCCGTTGATTAATGGTCCCCGGGCTGAACGCCGCGCGGGATCGTCGTCCTCTTCGTCGTCTCTCTGCTTTCCGGCGGGCCGCGCCACTTTTCAACCGAAGCCACATTAGCCGCGGAACAAACAGACTGAAAGGGAAAGAGCAGAGAGAGAGAGAGAGCTCGTGCCAAAAATGATTCAGATATGCTGACACCGGAACTTATTGGATCTCTTTGGGGGATTAAGAAAAATTTAAATATTTAATGTTTTCTGGTCTGAAAATTTCTCAAGTAAGATATTTAATGTAAGTCCTTCTTTGCAATGGACTATTAAGAAATTATTGTACAGTTATAAGCGACTTGAACATTGCGTTGGATATATTGCGTTGTTCTTATTCACTTTTGTTATTAAAAAGCGAGCGCTCACCTTTCTGTTGTTTGTTTTAGTCCCTGACTTGATATCAAACTGATAATTTTTTTTACAAAAATTAACCTTGATTTAAAAGGAGTTTTCGCTGTCAAGCCGAATTTTCTATAATTTTTTTCTTTGAATTTATCACCCACGCACACACACGACGCAATACCTCTTGCTTCAAATTTCCATTGGCTGGGTTTTTTATGCCCTCGCGGGCTTTATCCCAGCTATCTTTGAGCTAATAAATTATCTTTTTCAAAAAACTCAAATAATCAGTGTTTTCTATTGAATTTGAACATTTAATTACTAAAGATGGTTGAAAACGGCAGAATTTTTCAGATAATTTAAAAAATCTATTTCTTGAAATAAAAAAATTCCTTAAATATTTTAAAACTATGTGAGAGGGAAAGAATTTTCTATCGAGGGTTTGACTATTCCTCTAATTCCTGGCGTAAATACTCATGTATTCTACATCATTTATTATTTGATTATACTCACACTGAAATACTTTTAGTTTCATGTTTCTACGCTCAAATAACCGTAGATAGCCTGCATACTCATTTACACGTATGCGAAATATCCACTAGAGATTATGTTTCCCCGAGTATGTTTCCCAATTAGTTTCGTCAGTGCTGAGCGCAAATATTTTAGGTATTAAAAATAAAATTTACGCATTGATTTAGGCATTTAGAGACATTATAATATTTTTCTTATAGCGAATTTTCATATAAAGCAACTTGAAATCCTGAATACCCTGATCTTTTTCTTTTACAGAATAAAGTCAGTTGTTGAGCTTGGAGTGCTTAAATTATTATCCGCACTAATTAGCGGTGTAATTGAACATGCAAGTTACATCTTTACTAATTAACTACGTTAAACTGAGTTAGCGGAATGTATATGCAGACCTCTTAGAGGGTTACAACTTTGGACTTGTATGCTCGTGACTACTTGACAGCATTAATTTGTTTAATGCCTGATATTAACTTCAAGAATGTCAGTGATAAGATATGTTTCTATAAATGGAAACTAGAGGAGCAAGATTATTATAGATGATATTGTACCCTTAGTTAATCTTTGGAAAGTAACTTCTACAAAGGCAATTGTGATTAAATATAATATATGATTCAATATTTATTAAATTAAAATTTCTTTATAATTTTCCGTAATGCTTTTAAAAAGAAGTCAACATTCGAATAGCAAGATAATTAAAATGTATGCCCTCCATTCATTTAATTAACGTTGATAAGAATAGAAACAAAACATGGCATTATTAAAACATCAGAAAAAATGGTTGAAAAGCATTGAAAATACGTCACAATTTTCACGCGAGGCACCTTCATCTTTTTCGGAAAGCAGAGCCGACAGAGCGAAATTTGTAAACGCCGCCGGTTAATTTCCCTCGGTTTCCGGAAATTGCCGCATGCCTCATCCCTCGACTAGTCCTATATTGCAAAGCCCGCGCCAGCTAATAATATAATCCCGACTCGGGAGCTCGGGACACACAGTCTGCGGCCTCAACCGCGCGAATAGACTGCATGCACACGCGCGGCATCTCCCTCCGATTATGAGCAAAATCTTACGTGCAACTCACTTTTCCAACTCTCGTCGTTGTGTACGTGCCGAAGAGATCCAAGTATTGACAAGGATCGCGTCCCGCCGCTCGACTAGCTTTCCATTAATTAACCTGGATTGCTGGGAAATATTTCAGAATTATTTATGCAATTTTTTTCGACGATTCTACAATTCCATCCCTCTTCATTTCAACTATTTGAATATAGATGTGTCAACGAAAAAAAATGCTTTATCCCCGAAAATAAAACTATGGGCAATAATTGGCAAACTGCAAATGCAGCGTTATTTGCAGTTTGCCAAGAGGTTTAATTAAAAACGTAAAAAAAAAAGAATTCGCGTAAATTTGGGAGCATAAAAGCAAAAGGTAATAACGTTATGAAAAACGTAATTGGTTAGCGTGCTCCCTTTGTAATGAAATTCTGTACCGAAGGATTGAATTTCAATTAATGCTATTTTCCAATTTATGGCTCATATCGTTAAAAATTTATTTTTGACTTTAAAAAAATATTCACGTTTTATTTTCGTCGATGTATACTTTTGAATTTGCAGATGGTCTTTTTTATAAGATATTATCAAGTATTTTCTATTCACCAGTTGATTGGAAATACTTGGAAATTAGAATTTAGAATAATCTGAATAAACGCGTTTAAAATATTACGGACAACGTGTAATTTCTCCATTTTGTTAAAATTTACGTATTTTAAGAATTCCAAAAAATGCAGACGCCAGTTGTATAGATTAAAGGGTCAAATGCACAGAGAACAAATGTTTGCGATTCAATGAATGCGGAGTCCGAGCTTAGCCCCATGTATTTACGCATGCAGGCGTGTATATGTACGCATATCCGCATTTACGCGCGATACGCAGACCTGTGCGCACACACACACAGACGCGCGAAAAGACCGGCATAAAACGCAATAACGCAAATAGCCGAGAGCAGCAGCGCGAACTCCCACACGCTCGTTGACTTGTAAAAAGTAGGGAATGTCCACCGGTGCGCGTACAGCTCTGAATTCGTTTTGCGCGGAAGCTAACGGCTGCGAGATGGTTAATTTAAAAACAAATTTCGCCCCCCTGCACTCGAGGGACATTTGAGAGAATGGCCGTTCAGGAAGAAAAAAAAAATGAAATCGCACGCACCACTGATAAGGGAAACGGTTCTCCGGGGACTTTTTAGCGTCGCGTCCGCCGCCGCGCGGCTGCGTGTGTAAGGGAGATTTCACTTGACATGATTCTCTGATTTATTAATTAATTAGTGATATAGCTCAGCAGTGTATTTATTCGAGGCAACACGTATAGTTCACTATTTAATGATACGAAAAGCAATAAGAATTTATTTATTATTTATAAGTCTTTTTTTAATGAAGCTTTAACTCTAACTTTAAGTTTCAAAGTACTTTTTATTGTTTCCATAGTATAATTTTAGTTGCCGCAAATGATAATTATTTAAATTAAACTCTACGATTAAAGATTGCAAACAGAATTTCGTCCATAAATTTTTATTTCACTACCAAAAGTTAGTCTAAAGAGGTTTCCAATCCTCTCGCAGTGCTAGCACCTCGACTCATTCTAGAAATAAGTATACGAATTAAGCGTATTCGGTGCAAAGCGTACGTTCTCTCGAGACTTTCACGTTTTCGTCCTTTTCCGTTGTCTTAGCTGTGGTGCAAGGCTTAGTTTTCGTGGCCATGATAAATTTTCATTTGCATCAAGCGAACGAGATACCATCGTGCACGAAATTTGCATGACACCTTGAGTTTCGGCTGACGTAAATGAAGCTTTCATCGTTTGAAATTGTTTTGTACTGATGAGAAACGTTTTCGGTTCAATTTTGCAAATTGGAAATGCCTCCCTTACGACTTCACTTGTTGTCGTAAAGAAATAATTATAATTTTAACATGTAATAACAAATACTTACTTACTTCTAAAATGGAGCTTTTTTACCAGAATTATTTTTGTTATTCTTCAATTTTGTGATAACTAAAAAATTTGAAATTAATTCATTATATATATATATATATTTTATTTATAGATGTATTTATTTATTTATTTATTTTTGTTGCAGGTAAGGATTAATCTTTATTGAGAATCAGCCTTTCAGCGCGGGCGAGGTTTGAGTGCAATATTTTTTAAACACTTAAGTAATTTTATAAAATACTTCACTATTCCATCGATGAAAATAAAATAAGTTACGCCGCGGAAATTAAAAAGAGAAACAAGAGAACGAAAAGCTATTTGACATTCATCTTCTCAAAGTTGCAAGATGACTAACTTTAGTCGGTTAACTTTTAGTTCGAGCACGAGAGAAGAGTCGATCTGTCAAGCTCTCACCCTTGAACGCCTATATTCTCTTATTCTTCCGAGGGTATATCACATTACTACTTTGGGGACGACATTTCCCTTTCATAACTCCTCGTTTTCTCTTTGGCGTAAGTTCTGTTCGAAGGGAATTGCGAATTTTCCGGCCAGGCAGCGGCATTGTCGATGCAAAGCTTCGTGTTGCTCCTCTGAAATGAATACCTCCATTGAAGCATCAAGCGAGTCTGCCACTTTTATGCTCGCCGCCGTGTTCGTTCGTCCTATATCTTCGTCCCGGTGCCTTAAAATTCAATATTTTGTCACGTCGTACGTGCTAAGTCATAATAGACATTTTGAGATTAGGGTGCGCCGTCGAGTTACTTTTACATTGAAATTTTTATGATGCTATTAAACTCATATGGGCTGTATGCAGCACTGTTTGGAAATATTTCATTTTTAACGTGGCTCTCTCGCACCTATATGATGTTGCAAAAAGTTCATTGCTTTATTATGCGTGCTGAAAAAAAACGTTCCTTTCCTTACGAGAGGAATCCTCTAAATATTTGAGTTCGCGGAATTTCTATTTATAAGAAAAGAATTCTGCTCCTCTCAAATAGATTTCTATATTTAATTGAAAAAACCCCAATTTTGTCTGAAAATGGAATCTATTTCTGACAAACGGTATTCCTTTTGTTATACGTAAAAATTCCGCTGACTTAAAATATTGAGAGGATTCTCAACGTTCCTTTCGAATAAAGAGGAACGTTTTTTCAGTGTAAGTCGTTAAAAAATTAATAAAATTATCTGTGTAATTACATTTATTACTGGTCGAATTTTGGCCAATTTTAATAATTGATTTAATAAATAAAGTATGAAGGTGCAGTTTTCAAAAGATTCTTATCCTTAAAAGAAAATGTATTCATTTATTTCTATACTTAACCGGGTTGGAAGTTTTCATTATTATTTGGCCAATTTTTACCAAATTTGGTCAACTATTAATAGTGAAATGGTTAAAAGAACTCGTAAAATTTCCAACAGGATAAATATAAGTATTCTTACATATATTTCCTCCGCTTACACTCTTTTTTTCTAACAGAATTGTCGTAATACTCAAAATAACAATTACAATTTAATATAACAAACGGAAAAAGCAAATATAGCGATCGTTGCTCGATTGAAGCGCTCCTTCCCTTCGGTGAATGTGGCTTTCATTGGCAATATTCAGGCTGCCGCTATTAAAGTTCGCAGGTCGAGCGAGCTAATAAGAAGCGGCCTCGAAAGCGCAGTGCTTTCACGTGCACAGAGCGTCGCGCAGTGCTTGCACGGACAGGGCGCTGCGCTTAAACAATTCATAATCGCGTTTCAGGCCGCTAATGGCCAAGTTGCCGGAGGTAACGAGGCCTGACACGATTAAGCGTGTAAGTTGCGGCCCAGCCTGACTTCGATCACTGGCTCGTTTGTTCGCGCCCTTTCCCGCCTCCGCACTGCAGCCTACTCCAGCATCCAGCCAAAGCTTTGATGCGTCGCCTTTCCTTTTTCTCTCTGGCTCTCCGTTTATTTCTAGCGAATTCAGGCGCCGCGCGAGAAGAACTGAATTTATAACGAATCTCGTAACAATTTATATCAGTTAAAAGAATAATCGAGCAGAAACGCGGATCGTGCTACTTTAATCAACTGCATGCAGCAAGTTCGAGATGGACTCCGGTAATCCATCATATAGATTTTATTATACTCGAATGATTTGATCAATGACTTTATCGACCGATGAAAAATACCCAAGAAATTTTCTATCTGAAAAGTAATAACTCTTAATTTAACCCGAATATCTCGCGCTTAATTAACGAGTGATTCGATAAATTATTATCAAAGCTATGCGCGAGCGTCCCTTAATGGTATCGCGTTACCTATCTTTAAACCTCTTGCTTTTTCTCGATTTATGGAAGGAAATTCACAGCAGACCAGTGTGTGCTCCTGCATGCTTTTAGAAATCCCCTAGCTTTACCCTCGGGTGTCGTGTATGTGACACGTTAGGGTGGCATCGATTTTATGGGTTTCTCGCTCCAAGATGGTCTTTTTCGCGCTTTCTCGCGTTTACGCAAGCTTTACGAATCTCTTTACTAAAATACAGATCGAAATCAAAGTGCGTTGCGAGCAGTATTTGTGGAAGATGTATTTTTTAATTTTAACGTTTTACTCGAAGTTTGAAAGGATTTTTAGTTAGTTTAAATTTCTGTTTGTATCAATAATGCAGAGCAACATTTAATTCAAATAAATTTTAATACAAAATAAACATTTAGTACACAAAAATAAAATGTTAAATTTAATTTTTTACAAAAAAATTTGGTAAAAAATATAATTATGTACGATGCTCGTGTTACGTCTGATGGACGTTTATTCGACTCCTTCTTGATCAGAAACCTAATCCTAAAGTCGGAACGGAGTTACTTCCAGGAAAAGGCGGATACACTCGAATCCTTCTCTCGACCTCGTATAGACAGGTGGATTGAATTCGAGGAGAAACCCAAAAATACTATATTTAACATATACACACATATATATAAAATATTATTTTAATAATATATCATAATTTATAATAATTTTCATTCTTACTTTTATTTCTTAACTCTGCTAAACTACAATATAATGTGACTAACTGACATTCGATCTAAGACTACTTCTAGTTTCCAACTCTTTTTGAGCGAGCTTTTGCCCACATTGCAGTTTTCAAACAGGAAAAGGAAATAAACATCGTTTTTTCCGCGGTGTCTCTCTTTTTCGATGCTTTTACAAATTTTCCTTAATTGCTAATAAAAGGTTAAATGAAAAATCTTGTAAATATATCCCTGAGCAAGCTTGAATCTGAAAATTGACAAAGTTAATTCATTAAAAATAAAAAGTTAAAAGAAAACCTTTTGGCCACCGTCTTTTGAGTTCTCCAGAAGTACTGTCATAGTCGAAGCCTTTTCAAAGTTTTAGTAGTAGAGTAAAACTCTTGTTGTTTCTATGACTGCAGCGAGTATACATTCACGACTCTGTGCTACCTGCATCTCAAGAATCTTATACGCTAACGGTTAAAGAGTGACATTCATAAATTGTATGCTGCTAGTAGCGAGCTTATACTTTGCCATCATTTCTGGCGTTCACTTCTAATAGCTAGAAGTTAACTAGATGTTACTACATAATAAAAACTTATATGTAAGTAAATACATGTTATCCTTTCCTTATCTATAAATCTTCTACTTTTCTTACTTTTCCTTATCTATAAATACACATTTTTTGAATTTGTCAAAAATCAAACGTGCCGATCCCAATCTTTTTTAATCCCATCAATCTTGAACTTTGATAATAGCTACCGTTGACCCTCTTAATTACTTTAAAAGTTGTAAACAGCGTCGAACCATGTGTTCCCAAAAAAAGTACATTTTACTCCAAAATTCTTTATAACCTGTCAAGAACTCAAGCGTGTCAAGGGAGACAATATTAATACTGTGCCCCGATGAGTTACTGTTGCTTATATCTACCATCAGACAATATGGGAGAAAACTCCGCTTCGTTAAATACTTAAAACTGGAAAATCCCGAAGCTTGTAAGAGCACACATCTGAGCATTCTTGCTCCCCTTCTCCCTATTCTTTATCATGCGATGTTGATAAATTTGAAGCCCATGCTGACTCTTCGTATAGCTTCTCGAGTGAGCAGTCCCATAAATTCAAATGAAGCTTGTATCAAATATGTATACCATAGTAACTTAGAAGTCGTTTTTTGTTGATTATTAAATATTGTGTTGACATACATGTACGTAGAAAGTTTTTCACATTCTCATGAATATTCTCGAGAAATAGCTGGGAAGCTTCCAAACTTAACACTAGAAATCTTATAAAAGCGAACATATTTTTCAACGATCGATCGAAACTAAGAGAGAGAGAGAGAGAGAGAAAGAAACAAAAATGGTTAAATTGACTCTTTGTTTTAAATCTCGTGAAATTGTAGTGTTGTAATTAGATACTGTTTATGATTTTTATTTAATTGCAGAATTGTTTATATCTTGTTTATATATGAGAATGAATATTTGGAGATTAAGCTCAATGTAATTTTAAACGAAGAAAAATAATTCGAGAAAGCATTGCACCACAGGTTAAGAACAACCTAATTTTCATAATACCCATTTTTAGATCAAATTTTTTAGATTATATAAAGTGTAATAACACTATATATTTATGTATATACTAGAATTATGAATATTTTTCTGTAGTTTAAATCTTATCCATTAATTTATTGGATAGTTTACATACAACATGTCTTCTAAGCAAAGTTTAGATTAATGCTTGCTCAATGTTGCAAATTATACGAGTGCCGTGAGAACAATTTAAGTTGCCGGACGATCCATCAGCAATACTACGTTGTTACACCCCCTAAGAGATGAATAGGTTTGTCGAGTTTCAATCAGTCATCTCAATCGGCATTGTTCTCTCTCTCTCTCTCTCTCTCTCTCTCTCTCCCTCTCTATCGACTCTAAGTCGTGCGCAAAGCAGTCGTTGACGTCGATACTTATCAAGCATCTTCGTCTCTTACTATACGTGCGACCTACTATTAGAGATCTACAAGCTCCAAAACTTTCATCTCCACGCCAATATTTCTTTTTAGTTCCCTGTACTTTTCTTGTTTATTACTTCCTTCTCCTCCCAAGGCAGAGACTCGCCAATTTTACGCACTCATGCATAGTTTGTATCGAACCATTAAGCTGTATAGTTTCTTATTTTAAAAAGTTCAATTATTACCGTTCACGCAGAATATTCTTTCCTGCGATTCTTTTAATTAAATAACGTTATCATTACATTTTATTACAAGCTTTAACTAATCAGTTCTGAGCGAGAATGTTTTATCTCGTAAATCATTGTCACCTGCAGCGCGCCCAAAGGACAGAGTAACAGCGGCAAATTTAACAGCGTTGCGAACTCCCCGTGAACACGCTCTAATGATTGCAATCCTGTCAATCTCTGGAATATAACAGAATATCGCCGCTACTTTTCCTGTACATTGAACTTTTCCAACTTTCTTAATTAACTTCTCCGACGGCAGGAAAATTATTGTAATTATTATGCAATGCCTTTGAGGCTTTCCAATAAAGTCAGGCTGCGGATCTTGCGGAGAATTAAATTCTCAATGCGGCTTAAATGTGGAAGATATTTCTCTCTGACGCATCGAGAAGAAGCAGATGAGTTTAAAAAACTTTATATTCTTAACAATTTATAGAAATTAATTTACTGAAAATTGTATTCGAAAATCCAGTCTAATTTGAAAATACTAATTTCACGTTAAACTTTCTCTTAGTGCGCATAATAAAGGATTTTATATTATTTATTGTTGCCACAAATACATAATAAATTTGATAAAAACTGAAATTAACAAATAAATTAGTACAAGCATTTATTAGTTCAGTATTAATTAGGATATAAGAAGCGTTAGTAAATGTTTCTTCAGATGGTCGGTCGAAAAGTCTTCGGAACCTCTAATACAATTGTGCGAGGCTTAATTTGATAAATTAACCTCTTGGCCCTGCTTGAGCCGAAAGGGCACATCGGGCGGAGACGCTCAGCCTGCAGGAAATCTCTTCAATCTGCCTTGATGTGCCTCGTTAGACAGTGTTTGTTTTCTTCCGCCAATTGCATTGTCGTTTCTCGGCACATGCAGATTGTGACGCTTCTTTTAAAACTGTCTCTTTTTCGCCCGGTATTAACACTACCGTGCAAGGACTAATTTCATTTTCGAAACTATTTTTTAGATCCTTGTTTGATAACAACTGATATGGACATTTTTTAATAATAAAATTCGACGCCTTTTCACCATAACTTTTTATTAAAAGAAAAAAATAAATAGATAAAAGTAATTAGTATAATGTAATTTCTGCATACGATTCTTTACAACAAGAATTGTGACTTTTAACAAACTTGAACTAGTTATATTTCAGGAAAGGTTATAAATTATACCAATAATAATAATCCATTACAGAATATAGTGCACCAATGGGTTTACTTGTAATTTACCTAGAATGGATAGAAAAATGACTTTTTCTCGTTGAATTAAGCACTATTTAATTTTAATGAAGCGAAATCGGGCAAAATCTTAATGACGCATGGAGGACCGGATACTTGAACATACAAACGGTTATTGAGAGGAAACCGTCGTTAGAGTAAATTTCGGAGCTCTTTTAAAGTCCGCCATCGTAAGAGGTTAACGGTCTTGCGAGAGTAATTGAAAGGAACACGAAGAACTGAATAACATAACTGAACGCATAAAAAGAAAAATATTCTGAATGCGGTATAACGTAAAAACTAACAATAATGAGGGACATAAAACACTTAATAAAAGAGTGTCGCATAAATGCCTTCGTTAAAAAATGAATTCTTGTTAAAATAAAATTTTACTCTTACGTATAAGTGTTATTCAGAAAGAAAAACGTTACGTTTTTAAAAATGATTAATTTTAGTAATGAAAGTAATGAAAACAAATATTTTGGGGGTAAAATACAGTTATTCATTTATTAGACTATACAAGTCTCGATAAATTTTTAATAATCCTTAGGAAAGATTGAAATGTAGTCAAAATATTTAATTTTCTTCGTTTTATATTTAAAAAGCGAAACTTTTTCTGACGCTACAAAAAGAAAGCACTCGAGGATAAGAAATTTTGCGTGTATTAAAAATGGCTTTTTGTCAAAGATTCCTCGCGAACTTGGATGCATTACAAAAGATATTATGCACAAGAGTGCGACAGTAGGATATTATAAATCATAAAGGCGTGCTCGCAAAGAAAAAAAGAAGAAAAGTGCATATAAAGAAAGAAAGAAAAATGCATGTATAAATGGAAGTATGTCGCACAGGAAAAGAAGAATGATAATGATTGAAAAAAATCAAATAAAAAAATCCTGCCCTTTTTTTATTTGAAAATATGAAACAAATTAGATACGTGGCTAGGTTTTTCCGAGTAACCACCTGACGGCGGCTTGAACGTTGTAAATAGTTGACTACGCAAAATCATTTTACCAGAGTACTGTAGGAGAAACCAGAATGCCGGAAACTTCCACTGTTCTTCCTTTACCTTGACATTGCTACTTTGCGAAAGGTCTGTTACTTAATTACGGTTAGAGTTCTCAAGACTGGATGAAGCTCCATTTCCGCTTACTTTATTCTCGGATAACTTAAGTTTAATTAATAAGGGAAAGTTAGGCAATCTCTTAGGTTACCCTGCTAAAATCAATTCAGTTTTCGCCGATTTTTTTAATGATTTTTCAATATTCTCTAGCTATTAACTGACTACTTTTACAATTAGTTATTAGCTAGGAAATGCGGCAAAGCTTGTGTTGGAAATATAGAAATGACTAGCGCCACGCTTGCGAGTCTAGCGACATCTGCTTGACGAACGGCGGTTCGTCACTTCTCGTCTCGTCAGCGTCAGATGCAATCGAGCATGCGCACCGTCGCGTTGTAGTTCGTCGTGGTCCCAACAATATGTACATCTTTTACTTTATATAATAAATATATACATGTGTTAATCCATCAGCTTGTTTCACAGAAAACCAAAAAATGTTTATTTCTTACATCAGGACAGTTAATGCTTAATTTTCCATTTACTGAAAACACAGTATCTGCATAACTATTATAATTAAACTGCAATTCATTAAATTAATTTAAGCTATTCGAAAAACTATATAAAAATTTTAGAATGTAAGCAAATAGTTTTTTAAATTTTTTCATAAGGTAAAAATTAATCATAAAAATTGTTTGATTATTGCAATTTATCTATTATTTTAGCTACTAATATTAATATTAATTATACATACTTTAAAAAATTCTTTTCTGAGAATTGTTGTAAACCCATAAAAGTTATCTTGGTTTGATTAAAGAGAAACACTACAAGTTGATCTGCTTGCATTCGAAAATGTTTTGACGGAAGTCAGCATCTAGATGCGTGATCAAAGCATGAACGGTTTAATTCCATTTAGTTTACCTTCTACACCGAGAAAAACTCTCTACTGAAAATTACAATAGTCAATCCGAGTCAATCCTAATGCTCTCACAGACCTGACATTGTTGGAATTACATAGTTTCTTGTAAAATTTACCATAGTTCTAGTAAATTTTACAATCAGAATTTTTACTTTATACGTGAATTTACCAATTAAAAGGATCACTATTATTTTTTATTAAAGCGAGAATAAATTGATAACTGACGATATTGATTTATCGTCTTTCTGTTCATCATAATTAATATAGGAAACAATAACATCTGACATTTTCTGTCCATTTATAACGACACGCACGCAAGGTATGGTACCAATATCCAAGGCTCATTTTTCTTGACGCACAAACCTCGGCTGCACGAGTAATACGAAACAGTGTGAAAGTCAGAGGACGATTTTAGAACGAGCGAGAGAAAAATTCATGCGAACAATGACAAATCTAGCCCATGGAGCAGTATCAAGAAAACGTAAGAAAGTCTGCCGTCGCATGACCAGTCTTATGACGTTCTCCGCGCTTGCGAAGACTGCGCAAAGTGCCCGTTTAGCTTGCGAAGCACGTAGCGCCGATTTAGTCATCGCTCAAATTTTCCGGAGTCGCGTATCTTTCTTTCCATGCGAGTTTTATCGCCGCATACTGTCCCACGCTGAAATCCAGGTTCGTGCGAACCGGTTGCAAGCTCGCGGCCAGCTCCCATCCGCTCGGCTCTCTTTCCTTCTTCCGTCTGGCTCTCTCTCTCTTCCAGTCGCTCGCGAAACCTGCCGGACACTCTCTCCGGCAAAGGTTATTTTTGTGCTTTTTCTACTGCATTTAGCGGCGGACTATTTTTATGACAGCTCTGCGTGCATTCGCGTCCTCGCGGAGCTTCTCTTTTGAGGAAAACCTGCTTTTGCGCGGCTCTGTGTGCTTTTAAAAAGGATTCGAAGATAATAATAATGAGAGGAGAAACGTGATCGTCTTTTGTGCCACTTGCATTTATTATATTCCCTTTTGGCAAAAAAAAATATATTTAAAAAGGCTTGGTTTATAAAGCACAGCTATACACACAGATGATTTATATTCATTTTACGTAAGGAATTAAAAAACGAATCGAAAATTTCTTAAGATTATATGTCGCAACGTGAAACCCGGTAAATAGCGAGACTTTTTCAATGAGGAAAATAAAATGTAAAAAATGCTCTTCCAGCTTTTCCACCAGTAGTAAAGAGTTTCCAAATGGGAGGGAAAAGCTTTTCCCGCGAAATCGACGAATGAGAGAGAAAATCACCTGGAACCAGAATTATTAAGGGAGGGAAGCAGAGCGAAGCGCGAAATAGAGCGTTCCAATAACGCAGGTTAATCAGAACATTCCAGGCGATCCGCGCATCGAGTCTCGAAATCACATCGCACTGCCACGAGCGAGCCGCGTACGTGTACGACGAGAGCGCGCCAGTACGTGTGCGCGTTAATACTTGCGCGATACAACAGGCCTTCTCTCCCTCGCTTTAGGACGCTCGTCTCCGCCGCCGCGAAATCTCCCTGGTCGGGATGTAACGACCTTGCGTATCGCCGCAATTCCGCGGTTCGCTCGACGCCCGTAAACCCGCTTCCCCAGAACTCTTCCCCATAAAGGGCCCGGAAAAGAGCCGGCCTCGCGCTCAAGTTAACTTCCACCTCGATTGAAATGCGGAGAGCGAGCAACGCCAATTCCCTCATTTCGATCGATGCTCTCTCTGCGTTCCCTCTCGGATCTGCACTCGACTGTGCAGAGACTTGTTTCATGCATGCGCCGCGAGACGTCAACTCTAGCGAAATTTATAAGAGCGAATCCGAGCGCCCTTTTCCGTGTGTCTATCGCGAGCTTCGATTCCCGCGAGTGAATTTCTTCAGATACTGCACGCATGCGAGATGCGATTTTGTTTTTACTGCGGAGAAAAATCCATTCAAATTTATGTTTTCGAAGGTTGGATTGAAAACTTGCTCTTGTAAAAGTATAGATGCCATTTCTCTTCTGTCGTACCTTCCCGTATAAGCAAAGTTCATCACTTTTTATATTAACGATAAAGCAAACAAGCCGCTTGAAAACAAGTTTCAAATTTACGTGACTCAGCAGGAAACTTATACAATACAATAATAAAGAGCCAGTTTATTTGCATCCGAAACTCTGTCCAATTAAAATGAAACATTAGAAGGTTTCCTTTCACTCTTTTTCTTCAGAAAAGCAGTTCGCCGTGGAAAAATAACAAAAAAAAAAACGATAAGGAGACGAATGCGTGAGCGGAATGATAAGGCGAAACAAAAGCCACAGCAAGGAGACCCTCTTTCATTCAGACTTGATAGTGCGAAAAGGCAGATACATCAGAAAAGCGTGTGTAAGTGAGCGGGTCTACGCGAGGGCAAGGGGCAAAAAGTGCCTTTTCCTCCCTGTCTCTCGTGCACCTCTCGAATTATTATTCCAAAGGGGTAGTTGCATAAGTGAAGCACACTCTCTTCTTTCCTCCCTCTTGCCGCTGGGAGGAAAGTCGAAGCGCGAGTTCAGCCAACACGTACGAGGGCGGTTTCGTAAAACGGCGATACCGGGAGATAGTTGGATCAAGGGACTCATCCTTCCGTTCTCTCTCCATCCCGTTCTTCGCACTTTCTCTGCCCCCGACCCCAAGTGAAAATAATATATATAATTTTTATAAAGATTTCAAACAATTTTTTGTAAGGATAAAGATTTTGTAAAGATTTGATTCGGTTGAGGTTGAAATGATTGAAATAAAATATGCATATAAAAATATAAAAAATATGAGCTCCTCTCATAGTCATAGGTTGCTGCTTTTGTGATAAGTGGTGTAAAAGGTTAGGAGGCACCACCAAGCGGAATTAATTTTATTTTTTACGACTGGCACTTGATTCTGCATCCTAACCTTTTACACCTCTCGTGAAAAAATTAGAAACCGACCTGACTATTAGAGGAGCTCATATTTTTTATATTTTTATATGCAAATTTTACTCAAATTGTACATAATCAAAACCTTTACAAAACTTGTTTAAATTTGTTATAAAAATTATAAAAATTTTGTCCACTTGGGACAGTACGAGACTGAGGATCTCGATGTAATCTGCGATATCGGAGAGAGGGAGAACTGGAAGGCCCGTCTGATTAGCCATCGACGCTCCTTCTTCGACCCCTTCTTAAGCTCTGAACTCGGCGGATTAACTGCTCGTTCTCGTGAAAAATTAAATTCTTCTCGTCTCGCAGAATTCTTTGCAATATTCCTCGGATTTCTCCGATTGCAAGAAACGCTCGAGCGAAAGATAATAAAAGCCTCGAATATCGCGCATCATCCGAACAAGAAACTCGAGCGAATCATAAAAAGAGGATTTTGTTTGCAAAAGAAATGTAAAACAGCGGGGATACGCTTCGAGCGTAGGGCAATAGACTTGCCGCGGTGTAGGCGTACCGCTTTCCGAGCCCAGATACTAAGGGAAAGTTAATTAAGAGTAGGCTATACGTGTTCTCGAAGTCGCCGCTCCTCTCTTTCCCCTTCATCGATCCTCCGGCGCGCCTAGGAACCCCGGAGAATCACTGATTGACGTTATTGCTTTTTGATTCGATTTCACCCGGCGAAAGAAAGTACGGAAGAGTCCGCCAATATATATATATATATCGCGCAACCGTGCGAGGAACAAAACAACCTTCTCCCCCGTGCCAATTTTCCGCAGATCCATCTCCTCCCCTTCCTCCTCCTTCTCCTCCTCTGCCCAACGTCTCCCCGAACGTCAACGCACAGGAATATCTGGCAAAACGATTTATTTCCGCATGCGTATACAGTCTGCACGCCTACGAGCTTCCATCGCGGACGATTCCAGAACGCGGCCCGGCAAATTAAAAAAGCTTCCTGCTTAATTAGAGGCCCCCTAACGATGAAAGGAATTAACGCGCGCTGCGCTCTTTAAAGCTCTTTCATTATGTATTCTTTTATTTGGCGCAGCGTCAAACGCGAGCGATAGCAGGAAACCCTTTGATAGCGGGCTCCTGGACGTGTTTAAGCTCGGCGCGTGCAAATGTGTGCAAAGCTCTCTTTAGCTTATGGCTTTCCGGTAAAGCCTTATGTACTACGCTTTATTACTATGTTTTGCAGGAGTGCAAATTTTATCCTCGAATAGAAAAGTGATACAATGCAATTGAGTGTTATTTAGTCATTTTCAAGACAGTCGGTGCTTATTGATTTTTGGGCAAAACTTTTTAAAATTTATCTTTTATGATTATATATATTTTTGGAATAGAGTGAATAGATATTTGCATAGAATTATATTATTCTTTTAGATTCTATTAGCAATTTAAAAGAGGACATCTCTTTTATTTCTGTTTGGAAAAAATGGGTTTATCTTATCCTACAATCTTACGAATAAATAGAATTCAATTGTTGTATCAAATCAATCGCAACGGCTATTATTTCTGCAAATCTTTGACCATTCATACAAAACATTGGAATATTCATAAATTTTTCCACGCTCTTAGACTTATTTCGATGTGTGACCTAATACTACCTCTCTTATGAGTAAAAATGAGCAAACGAAAACCGGCTTCTTCTACCGTTGGATCAACACGTTTTCCTCTATTTTTTCGTCAATCGACGTAATGGACGATCGCGGCGGGCAATTTCTGGCGCGCATTCGCCGTCGGTCGGCCCTCGTTGCTGGATTTTTTACCTCGACCAAGTCAATATCTCGACCCAACACTTTCTCCCTGACATTTACGGGAACCCATTAAAATGCGAAAGGGAGGCCTCGAAGCTTCGTTGAAGGAGAGACCCCCGCTTCTGTGCGGTAGCTTGACTGTATTAAATCACGGTCACAAAGGACGACCCTTCGACCGACTAGCACTGTATTTATCGATCGAAGCTAGATTTTTCTGTTTCTCTCTTTTTTTTTCCACGGAGAGTATTTTTTGAAAAAAGCTTTTGATGCCCTTTGAAAGTTTATACCTGCGGAGGCTAACTTTCCGAGTGTGTCCAATGAATATACTAACTTTCGGTATATGACTAAATGAACTTTGAAGTGTGGCTTTTCAAGCATTTTATTTATATCGAGTTAATGGCACCTTTTTTGAAAATTGAATTCGAAGTAATAAATTAATTCGATCCATCAATTCATTATAATTAGATAATATTAAAAGTATTTTTTAAGTAAATGTAAACAATACAAAATTTTAAACAATTAATTTATAAGTGTACAATATATCGGTGTACAATTTTTCTTGTTGAAAAATGAGAACAATATGGAAAAGCTAAATATATTCTTCAATCTTTTTCAAATTTTCTAGGCATATCAATTCATCATTATGAATGATATCAAAAAATGCATGTCACTTAGTTCCTTTTATTAATACTCAATCTCTCAATTAAATTTGTACAACACGTTCCAAGAACGGGAGGGTGAGGGTCTACTAACTTTTAAGAGTCGGAATCGAGATTAATCTTCTTGGCTGAGTAAAAAGGAGCGAGTCGGAGGAGAAAAGGGGAAAAAAGAGAGCGATAGTTCTTGGGTGGGCAATAGTGTGGGGCTCGGCGTGGGGCGCTTCTCTTTCCATTGGAAAATCGAACATGCGCCGATGCTGGTGAAGCCAGAAGTAGCTGCCAATTGATTAGTCCCTGAAACGTGGAGAAAAGAAGAGAAAAAAAGGGAGAGAAGGGAAACTACGAATATTCACTAATGCAGCTGCTTTACATTTCTCCACCCCCTCCCTTTCTCTTCTTATTAAATATTTTATGATCGATTCAGATTCAATCCAAGCTTTATATAGATGTTTGAAATGGAAGACAATATTAAAAAATTTTTTTTTTCTTTAATTAAAAAACATTTTAATCATTGAGGAATTCTGTGAATACTTTAACATTGCAATGCAGGTAACCAATTAAATACTAGTTTTTTCTTTAGTTTAGCAATTATTTGCTCTGATACTTTATCAAATAATAAAGTTACATTTGTAAAAAAATTATCATTGTTTTATTTAATTAATACTGAATTAAATACGTAAGGTTTTAAATAAAAAAACAAGTCGACTAAATACAAAGTTCAGAAATTGTTAACGTTTTCAAAATGTCGATATTGATTTGTGAATACATAAGATGAGTTTTACAAATTTTATAATTTGTGTTTGAATTTTTAATCGTATTTTATAATTGTTAATTGTTCGTGACATCAAATTTTATTAGTTTTCGTATCGAAATTTTATCATGTTACCATAATTGTTACCGTGCTGTTACGTTAAAATTTAACCTGATTCAAATAATTTTTGTTATAAGAGAGTTCTGCCCTTAGATTACCGTGGTTTTCACGGTAATTTTAATGGAAAATTTTGTCTGCGTGTACAAACCAACTTATTTCTTGTCAAATGTGATTTTAAAAATAATTATTTGTTCAAGTTGATCATACAAGTAATCGAAATGAAATGGATAAGGATCTTTGAAGCAGAAAAGTTAACTTTATCTTTAATACTTGTGAAAATTTTATTAAAATACGCTTTTGGAAGTTTTCCCTTTACCGTGAAACTGTATTTACATTACCATAAACCTCGTTGAGCAACTAGCGAGAGAGAAAAAGCGTAACGCAGAATCAATCATTAACGGTTCATTAACACTCCGCAGGCGCATATAAGTTAACCCAAAAGCACGGTAGTTAATTGTACTACAATTAATCGGCGTAATCCCTGGAATTCTCGCGCCCGCGGGCACATATTCTCGCGATTGATCTTGAAAGGCACGTTCGCAATAGGGGATTGTGTATTTAATACGAGAAATATACATTCCACGCGCGAGCGCCCGGCGCGAGCCATATACGCCTGAGTGCTCAAATTCGTATAATTAAAGTGATAATGCATTTTGCGACCTCCGGCCAAGCGAAATTGCGCATCGTGAATTTCGTATTACGAATTACAAATTTTCGTCCCGGCACACGCTGAATAATAAGCGCGGTAAACAAAATGCCGACTGATTGTTTCGGTTGTCTTCTTGTGCTTGCTGACCAAAGTTAGTGAGCGCGTGCATCTATCGGGGTCTATTCAGTTGGGGAATAGTGTCGCACGGTCCGCTGCATTGTCTGCAAGCTCAAAAATGAAAAACGTCCAGACGATAAGAAGATTTTGTTTGTTCATCCGCGTCTATCGACTGGAAATTTTCAGCAAAATTATTCCTTCGTTAAATATAAAAATATATCATAAAATATGTTAATCATGAATGTTAAATAAATAAATGTAAAATTTTACGGTAATACATTTTGAATGTATACTAAAAGATTACTGCAGAATTCAATTCTAAATTTTGAGGTAAAAATAAATTTATTCAAATATTTTTTTTATTATGCAGCATTAAGTAAAAACTATTGTTTTAGTTATGTATTATTTATATCTAAAAAAATAATCATTTTTAAAAATTCAAAGAACTCATAATTCTAAAAACTGCCGAAAAAGGGTATTGAATCTTTACAGTAATATGTGAAATACAAAATTAAAAACGTGTTATTTCCATTCAAATGCATGCTTGAAATATTTAAACAAAAAAGGTTCTTATTTTCCTTAATCAAAGGTAGAAACAAACGTCATATTTATATTTCAAATAATCATTGGGACTTTCTGAAATATTATTTGAATTTTAAACATCAGCATTTTATTTCTTTACTAAAGTAAAAACTGTATACAGACATCAATTTTATGAAATTTTTAATTTCTATAATGTTAACTCATTTCCATGAGTTTTATTCTGCTACGTTTTACGAGTTTTTAGCGTACACTGATTTACCAGTCAAAAAACGTATGAACTGCACAAAAATATACGAAGCGTTAAGTACCTTTTTCGCAGTACGGGTCAGTGCATTATTCACGATTATTCATTAAGCAAAGTGCAGCTTAACATTGATAAATTCATGCTCTTGCACAATAAAAAAATATATTTTCTTTTCAGTTAATAATTACTTATCTATTTGAATATTGTATTGTATTTAATTTACAATTATAAATTTAAGCTTTCATTTTGTTATACTACAAAGTTTAGTGGTTCGATAAAAATAAATCAACGTTTTTGAATGTTTTTCATTTAGAATGAATAAATTTATTGTATATTAACAATTATTTTCATCTCTGCGTTAAAATTTTATCCATTAATATGTTTCTAACGATAAACATTTTCTTAATTTAAAAATAATTAAGATTTATTTTAAAGCAATTTATTCAATATATGAACATATATTCAAATATATAACGTTATATATTTATAAATGCATGGAAATAATCTTCCAGTGTTTATTTAATTTATAAATTATATTATTATTAATCTTTCATTCAAGCAAAGCATTCTGATATGTATGTTTCATTGTTATTAAATTCTTTTTGATATTAATTATTTCACTTACGCATTTATGAAATATTTTTATAAAAAATCATGCACTTATCAATTAAAGTATCCATATCACCAACTCATAATAAATAGTATTTCAATAAATCATGCAATATTACAAAATTTTCCAACGAATAATAATTTTTTATAAATTTATTATTTTTTATAAAAAATTGAATGAAAATTTGTAATATTTTTGGAATCTAAATTTCTGTCAGTGAAATAAAAATGTGAATAAAATAAGGCGATGGAAAAATTTACGAATTAAAGTACAATTATAAAACTGCTCTTAGAGATCAAAGCGACTTTCCGCGACGTAGGTTTTAGATTAATTTTGGCGCAGCCGCGCAAAAGAAGATGTCGCAATAAAAATGTTATCGATATTATACTTCAAAGGAACCCTCTTTAATCCAGTGTCAACCCAGCAGCATCATTTTTATCTCGAAGAAACTAAGACCCCGTGGGATTGGCAGTGAAAATAATCTCGCCGTGAAAAAAGTCGCGCGCCTTACAAAAATACAACAAAATACGGAGTCGCTACGTCTTTCAACCTCGGATACACTTCAAGGGAGAACGGAATCCCGCCTTTACTATATATCTTTTGCCGATTTCGCTTTTTATGAAAAGCTCTGTAGAATCTTATTTTTATTAGTCAGAGTCTCTGAAATCGATGGGATTTCATTTAATTACCCTTGGTTGACTCAGCGCGTTACTTCACGTAATGTTTAACAAACTACTCAGCAAATATTATGTTTTTATATTCGACGCAAATTGTCACAAAGTAGGAAAAAAACGGTTTGTTCAGTAATTTATATATGGAAGAATATTTGTAGCGTAACTTTGGACACGGCATGAAAAAGAATCTTTTGCGAGGCAGTCAAAAGTGTCCGCAAGCACGGTCACAATGCAAGGGAGACTTAGCAAATTTAGTGGAAAACTTGGCCGAGCAGCACCGAGCATTGCAGGTTTATAGCGTATACCTCGAGAAAAGTTCGTCCTCTAAGGCCCGTCTAATCCGATCTATTTTTCTTAATCTTAATTTCACTTCGCCTACTTGCGCCGGGCATTTTTTTTTCTTCGCCTTCTCTCCCCCGTGGCCTTATTAGGAAGTTTTCCTCGAGTGAAGTTTCGTCATTCTCCTTGGCAAGTGCAGCCCCGGGGAAGAAAGCGCGCGAACCGGGTACATGCTAAAGAGCCGCAAAGAAAAGTGTATAAGTAAAGAAGGGGGGAGAAAAGAGGAAGGAAAAAAGGTGAGGCAGAACCGCACGACTATAACTGTATGCAGCGCGAGAGAGTTTGCACTCGTAAAACCACCGGGCGGAGATCAGACAACGCGGCTTTTGTCGCTTAGTGCGTGGGCGCCTGCCGCTGCCGCTGCTACAGCCTCCTCCTCCTCTTCCACTTCTTCTTCTTCTTCTTCTTCTTCGACTTGACAGTTTCCTTTTGCTCGCGCTCAAGCGACGGAAGCGCCCAGCACCAACAAGAGGATGTCACAATTAATGTTGACCGGCTCTCTTGTTAGCACGTTTCCTCTTTTCCCAGACTCGCTGCATTAGCTCTCTTCCTCTTTCTTCCTCTTCCTCTTCGGCTGCTTCTTTTCCTCCTTGACTCTCCCTTTCCTTGCTCTCCGGTCGTCTTTATTCATGTTTTTCTCTCGCACACTCACTCGGTTACGCTCTAGTTAAAGGAGGAAATGCATTCGTGCACGAAAAAGATTCTGGGTAACAACAGGAAAACTCAGATCGTTCTATTAGTTTTAACCCTTTTTCCGAGGAAAGACAAACATCTTTTTCCTTTAGTTTTATGTGAAAGGTAAAACAACAAATATTTTTTATAGTTAATTCTCTGGGTTTATATTAAATTTACATATTGTAAAGTTAAAAATTTATTTATGAAAATTGTCGAAATGTAAGCATTAAAATATTTTACTTTTTCACGATTGTTTTCTTTAACTCAAAGTCTGAAATGTCTGTTCTGCCTGGTTTAGAATAGTCTCGATCGATATAGTAAAATTTTCTCATTCTCTCCGTAAATCTTTTTTGGTTGGTTTATTCTGTGTCCATCAGTTAGTCAGTACCACTATCTTTCTCGTTGTGAACTACTTTTTATAATTTCTATGTCTGAACTTATTTAAAGCGTTCCTTTATTTTAGTTTAAAATTTCTCATCTGTATTAGATATATAGGGAAAAAAATGTATTTCTAAATTTATTTTATAAATAAGAACTCTCCAAGTTTATAAACATTACTAATTAGTTTTTGATATTTCGAAAGGTTTCTTATAGAAGATAGGAAATGTCTTATAGAATTCAACGAATGAAAACGCATATAAACTATTCTAATTAGCCTTGTATTAAAACACGGTAAAAAATGATTTGAAACAGTATCTTTAATTTGAGAGATTTTAAAAGAAAAAAGTTTGTTTCTTTCAAAGTTACGTAGTTATTAAATTTTGTAGAAAATGCATGAATTTAATAAAAATCTCTTATCCATTTTTAAAAAAAGTAAAAAAAGAAGTATTCGTTCATACTTAAATCTTGTTTTTCAACGCATTATATTCCTTTAATTTACGGTGACAGATATAAATTAGTCGAAGGTACCTCTTTTTTTTTGTGAGTAATAGAAAACACCTCTTGAAGTCTGATGAAAATCAAATTCCCGGAGGCTCGGTAACCTTTGTTAATCGTTGATTGTTCAAAAACTCTACTGTAAAATCATTTAATTTTATTTGCAGTCTTAAAATATGACCTTGAAAGTGACATCCGAGTCGCAACCTTTTGTGGGATTCACCTTAAAGTCTCCCTAAGGTTCTTCCGTTGATTCCAAGGTTACTTTCCAATCGTATCTACTAAACCTCCACCTCCTATTCCTTCCGGAACCCGGTCCGGGACCAGTTTCTTATTACTTTGGACTGAGGAAGCTAGTTTTCGCGGGTTCTCGCCCATCGTCGATTCTCTTCTAGATTATGCGCCGGGATTCGCGTCTTCCCGTTTACGTCGGAGTATCCCCCTTATGCGTATGCAGTCACGCAGCGATCGTGCTGATAACGTTTTTTGGCGTTAAGTCTCCGATTACGGCTTCCACCGTCTGCGACCCATCTCGTGCATCGAAAAAATCTATATGTCCCGCGTCGTCGTTACCCGAGTCTTTCCCACCCTAAAAATATATCGACGGAAGTACACGCTTCCGCTGAGAATAGACATTTAGATCGCTGTGTTTTTTCTCTATCGAGAAACGCACGTTGCAAATTAGCCGGTAACTCACGTTAATATTGTTTTTCCCGCACGTTCGCTCATCATTATCTACGTTAATTATGCATAATTGTATTTCATTAAAATATCCCTACCCTAGAAAATATTTATCGTTTTATGAAATTAAATAATTGTTTATAATTAAATTTTAACAATTTTACAAATTAGTAGTTTTGGTTTATGCTACGTCAGACATTTTAGAATATCCGTGATAGTATGTAATAAAAAAAATTGATAACCTTTTTTTAACTCCAAATAATTCAATCTCGTTATTAAATTGTATCTAATTGTAAGTATTTAAGTTTCGCTTATGATATCTGTATTTAAATTTTTAATTAATGTTATACATAAGTAACGATTAGCATAATTTTTTTAAATTCTTACTTTAAAATTGAATTAAAAGTAAATTAACCTTGTTCTACGATCTTATTAAATTATAAATAATTTTCTTCCAACGTCCATAATGTAAATTATAAAACATTAAGATGGTTGTTACGTATATATTGAATTATTAAAAAAAAAAAATATATATATATATATATATATATTTGATAATGCGAACCACTGCAGAAGAGAAAATATATTCAAAAGTATCTTTCATTCGAAAATCACGAAATAAGTGCAGAAAAAAAAAGTTTAGAGTAGCGTTGGATGGCGTGGAGTGACAACCGAGCAGTACTGATTGCATGGAGACCATCGAACTGGGTTATTATTCGTTGCAAACCGAACGGTGCCCGTCATGCCGTTTCGTTGACGCGATCGGGTGTAACTGTCGTGGCTTGTCGATCTCGCTTCATGTCGGGTAGAATCGAAAATACAGCCGGTTCAAAGGGAATTCAATTTAGTCGTCAATACAGCTGTCTACCGAGTTACAACGAAATTGACTTATAACAATCGGTAATAGAGCCTGTAATTACTGTTGTCAAATTATTTGTCGAAACATTTTTAAACTATACTACTGTTTTCAGAAAATTTTAACTTTATTGACAGTTTAGATCAAGAAACAACTTTTGCTACTCATCATGTATTTGTGTAATGTAAATAATATACTAGGTGTTCAATAAGTTTGGAACCCCCCCCCCCTCTATTTTCGAAAACACTGCTCAAACAAAAAAAACGTTCAGACAAAAGTTGCAGGGTCATGGTCAAGGTCACTGTTGGATTGCTAATTCAAAACCCTGCAACTTTCGTCTGAACCTTTTTTTTGTTTGAACAGTATTTTCGAAAATAGAGGGGGGTTACAAACTTTTTGAATGCCCTATATAATACTAATATTATATATCTTTTCACGAAGATTGATTATACAAAAATTAGAAAAATTTATTTAAAATTTATAAATTAAAGATAATTTATAAATTATAAATATAATGTGTAGAGATTTGGGTATTATAATATTACTACCAAGAACAATGAAAATTCTTAGATTTAAATTTCTTATGAATTTAAAAATTGCACGTCTTTATGGAATAGCATAAAAAAATACGCTCATAGCATATGAAAATGCTTCAAGTTAATGTTTATAAAAACTGCCGCTATTAATTTATCATTAAACTTTCTTGTTTATAACAAAATCGTCGAGTAAATCTTGTTTGAGCAAATCGAAACAGGCGAATTCCGCGGAAAGCAAAGGCCGCTAATAATTCGTGCCTCTAATGAAGAGATATCGTGCTGCGAGGTGCGAGCCTGGCTATCCGCAAAATCGATTGGTCGCACTGATTAATGCTCGTTTCAGCATTGTTCCCAGACCCTGCAGTATTTTTAATTTTACCAATCTGTTTTGACAGGGCATATTCGTTAATAAATAAACTTTTTCATTCGTTTCTGTAAATTTACGAGATCAAACTTTGTCGTTTATGTTTCCCTCGGATTTATATATTATCCATTCTTATTTCTTATATATTTTGCTTGGACTTGAAAAACTATTTTTGTAAAACTCTATCATTTCATATGACTTTTTAACTATATTATGCAAAAACGATATTTTGAATATTTAAATTAAAATTCTGAAATTTTGGTACCAAAAATTTGCCGCTCCAAACACAAAAATGCACCACTTGAACGCAATAAAAACGGAAAACATAGAACGTGTTAATAAGAAAACAAAGCTGCGAAATCCGGTATTTGTATATATAACGGTGCACGGCAGCGCGCAAAAACTCCGGGACTTGATTCATACATTCACGAGTGGTATAAAAGCATTTGCACGCGGCAAGCGCTGCCTGCGCTTGCGCTCACTCTCACGACTACGTCCGAGCGCGTCCATAAAATCGGCCTCCTGCCCTGACCAGCGGTCAGGAAAAAGGCCCCCTGCCCAGCTTCCGAGCAAAACTCCCGCAGCGATTTCAGCCTGTTTTCATTTTCGTTTTCGCGCGCGAGCAGCTCTGCAAAGCGAGCGGCTCAGCCCCGTGGACTTTAATCCCGCCTCGCTCGATTCGGAGCCAACCGAGTTTTGTCGCCGTCGGGGAAATTTTCGAGATTAAAAGTCGGCCAATTATGGTATAGTGCGCGCGTTTCTGCATATTTGCCAAGGGGAGTGAAACGAGCCGATTGGCTCGCGCGGCGGAGCGATCTATCGGCTGCCGTTGATTGGTTTAGCGTCCTTCGCAGCTGTCTTTCACCCGGCGATCGTCTAGCAACGACGATTGCGCGCGACACGCTTATATTCGACAGCTCCACGTTCGCCCAAGCTAAAACGATATTCAATTACGCAACAGACTGCATATGATCCGCGTCACCTTTCCTCTTGTATTCGAAGCTTGCAGTTCGACGGAATTATCAGCAGTATAACAAAAGACCGCTTAAAACAGTCGAAATAAAGTACTCTAAGAAAGCGAGAAAAATCTTACTTTGTTTGGTAATTAGCATTTCCAATCTTTTATTTATTTATTTTTCTGTATGCAAAATTCCTTAATTTTACTAATTAAATTTAGGATTAGAATATTCTTTATATTTTGTTACTATATCAGAACCTTTTTATAATATACGTTCATTGATTCTGTCAATAGCTTTTCTTTTCGTTCGACCTAGATATGAACTACTACGTAAGCGTACACACGTTATTTTTGTCTTTAATTTATTATTAATGGAAATAAAATATTAAGCATTTCAACAGTATGAAATTACAATTTAGTTTCATATTAGACTATTGTTAAAGAAGTAGAGATGCTTATTATAAAAAAGGAAAAAGAATTGACACAACGACCATAGACGTTGTACTTGATTAAATAAGGATTTATAATTATTATTATTATATATAAAACATTATTGAAGAGAATCGAAACATTGCAAATAGAAAACATTGATGTTTTCCATCAAACCCGCTGACTTAAGAAAATTGAGAAAATCATTTATAATCATCATTAATCTATTATAATTATCACGGGATAAATTCAGAAACAGCTATCACGAATTCATTTTTAGGATATAAACATCCTTCTTTCCTTTCTTTTAATATAAATAAATAGACATTTTCTCAATTATTAGGCCTTCTAATTCACAAAAATTGAATAAATATAGTGTAAAACATTTGTAGGAAATTTAACAATGGTCACATTGTTTTTCTAAAGTTTTGCTTCAGTTTCCAGAGAGAATTTCTTTCAGCCTTCATTACATATTTTACATCATTTTTCATTCGCGTGACACTTCCATTCTCACCGGTCGATATTTTCCTTTGTGCAACAGAGTATCTCTGAAAACCGAGATTCAGTTAAAAGCGGGTTCAGTGTGAAAAATACCTGGCGTCTACTTGAATAAAAAATAATTTTCTTCTTTAATTTTTTATTGAAATTCCCCGTAAGGTATTTTTAGATATTTTATTTAATTTGATCAATTTATTTTTCATTACTCAATTGTTCGGACATATAATTTCGGATTCTTTAATGTAGTTTTTTTTTATTAATCAGAAAAGTTTGACTATAAAAAAGTCTTATTTCATTAGAAAATTTTAAAAATTAACAACAGCCTAGTTTTACGTTTAACGTCATGCTTAATAAACTTTTATTTATCCTTTTACAGACTTGAGTTTGGAACACTTACGCTGTTGCGATAACGCTACTTACAATTAAACTTTACCTTACAAGTTGCTGTAAGGAAACAATCTAAGTGATGTAACGATACACTTAACACTCTGGTAGAACTTCGAATCTATATGTATAGCTATGAAATTGCTTGCTCTTATAACGAGTAAACCACTTTTTTGAATCAATCTAAAGTATTTAATGGATTATACGTTTCTATCTCAGTTAATTAATAATGTAGCAGAAAGCTTTCCGGTACAGATGTGGATATCTTACAAAGATGCAAACGAACAGTATAAACTAACAAATCACTTGTAATTCTTTTCAGAGAAGATTTGTAAATCTTTTCAGAGAAATTAAGCAAAGCTTTAATTTGCCTGAAAAGAGAATTTTCTTGCGCCAGTTCTTAGACATTTCCGGAAGCGTATAATATGGCTATTATAAAAATATTTTATGTATCAACAAAGAAGGCATCACAGAATTTACTCTGGGTTTTAAATCGAGAAAAGCTTCAGACTGATCCGAAAAAGTATTTCACAAATCGGCGCGAAATGCATCTATTTTTCATCCTTTTCCGGCGTTTTTAATGATCTCATTTCAAAATATTCGTTAGCTTCGCGAAAAATGGAATAGGATATCTTTTTATTGTTATTTCAGCGCTATAATTTGCCGAACTAAAATAGTTAAAGTTTTTCCGTGAAAATCGTATGCAGGAAACCACCGTCTCATCTTGTTAGAAGCTCGGAGATGCCTGGTTGGGTGCAGCCGCATTAAAAACATTCCAGAAGTGGCTCGAAGGCACTTGAACGCAAAAACTGAAGCGTTAATTTAAGCTTCGTAGGAGGTTTCGTACTCGGACACGTATAAGGGACGTGCAACAATAATCGCGACGTCGGTAAATTCCTGGTGGGCGTATCGGACAGTCGCGCTCTCGTACAGGCGCTTCCCGCGAGACGGCTCGTTACACAGCTGGGAGACGCCGGTTTCTACTAGGCTAATTGCGAAGGAATGCCGGCCGAGCTCGAGGATCCTCCTCGGAATCCTTCTGCGTATATCGGCACCGATTAAACGTCTCTGATTGGTGCGTGGCTCTATTGCTACGTGCCGGGACTCGATTGATTCTCGCCTGGTTAACCGATGCTCCGCGGCTTGCATCGTAATCTTAGGATCACTGTTTTAAACTGACCTGTGTTGCTCGTTACTATTTCAACGTGGAGGAAATTGATGTAGCTTACTTTAAGAAAAAAATTAATCTCTGTACTTTTTGTAATATTAAAGGAACGAGTGTGGCCATGAAAGTTTAAAGTTTAAAGTTTAAACTAAAAGAGCTTGGCGATGTTTGATAGCATTAAATTACCAGATCTCTAGTTACATCTGTATAAGTTAATTAAAGTTAAATACGCAGAGGTAAATTTCAAATAAAAATTTTCTTCGTTTAATGAAAGTAGGTCAATTATTTCTTAGTCAAACGACAGATCCTTAATTAAATAAAGTTGATGTCGAATATTATAACTCGTTATTTAATAACTTTGAACGACTTTAATTGTATTCAATGTGCAATAAAATAAACTTATGCACTTTTGAAATATATGGCGTAAACCTATTGAATTGCAATAGATAAAGCTTATTGAAAAGTTCAAGATCAAAAGTGCATTCTGCTATTAGAATAAGAGAACAGTAAAGAATATTGCACTCCCCGTCTACTTTTAACCTAATAATATCAAGAAAAGAAACTCGTAATGTTAAAGAAATTGTTATCAATATTGTGAATTTCGTAATAAAACGTTGTAAAAAATAATACTCGAATACCTTTGAAGAAGAAACAAAAATTGCTTACTATTTGAACGATTCAAAAGATGTGAACTCGCTGCTTTTTAATAAATTAGAACTAGAACGAGAAAAGTCATTTTCTCCATAAAAATTTATAAATAAGGCTAATAACGTTGCCCGCCTTCCTGGCGTTTTTCAAGTCTTCCGCGTCAGGTTTCGCAGAAGAGGAAGCTCCGCTACCTTGTTATACGCGGTCGTAGCGCTTTTTTTTTTCTGCGCAGCATCAGCCTCGTGGCGCTCCATAGACGCGGTCGGTTGGGAGCATTAAATCTGTCGTGGGAGAAGGCCATCGAAATGAGCTTCGCCAGGGATCCAATATCAATTTATGGCGACTAGATAATCTTATTGCGATCCGCGAACTTGCTCGTGATGCAACTCGCGCTCGGGAAAATCTAATATCCTTTTTAAAAGTTGTGATTTGGTATAAATAAAACAAGGCAAATGCATTGTGTTACAGTGCAGAATGGACGATGAGTGGGCGTCCCGGGCTCGGTTAGAAGCGCTGAAATCGGCCTGGGCATCTCTCGGAGTGTCGGCCCGCAGCGTGTGCTTGGAGCAAGGCTGGCCTGGGTTGGTCGCGAGCGGCGCATCGGCAACAGCGAGGACGACGAGGACGACGAGGAGCCGGAGGTGTGCGACGTCGGTGCGGAGCCGCCGGGCTCGTTGGTCAACAACGGGTAGGGCGAGACACGCGGCCAGGCTGGCGAGGATGCGAGGATGAGCCCGCTCAGACCGAGCAGCCAGGACAGCGCCCCAGCCAGAAGCAGCAGCCGCAGCCGCGGACGCGCAAACGGGAGACTGAGGCTTCGCCCGCCGAGGCGATCGATCGAGGGGACGAGCAGGAGAGGAAGAAGCAGCCGATTCGGGCCGTACAGGCAGGGCTGCCGCTGCCTCGACGGGCCATGGACGAGCACGAGGCCACGAACGGCACCACCTCCGGCTTCGACGACGACGAGTACGTCAAGATATACTTTCACATCGGCGACCGCAAGGAAGTTGCCTGCTTCCGACCTGATCAGGTCTCCAATACGGAAATCAAAGGTTAGCCGACTCTTTACTTTTTACTAATTTCACATTCGTTAAAGAATTCAATAACAATTTAAGATTTATCATTTACAAGCTCTTTTTTTTATTTACCTTACTTGATCCAGTTCAGTATGTACGTGTTTTTAAACATGTTCAACTTTTCATATAATTTTGACCAATTACTATTATATTTAATTGATTAAAACTATGATATATATTTTTAGCTTTCATTTAAGCCGAGAGTCAGTTTTTGATCTAATATATTAGGTAATTTTAGATAAATAGTTAACTTAATTGTTCGTTCATCAAGGGAATCCAATATAATCTACCCAAATTAAATACAAAAAAAAATCATTTACGCGTTAAATTCTTAAAAAGTATTGCAGAAATAGATTTCGGCCACTTATTTTAAGGATGACTTCGTAGGATGAATGGCCACATTTTGAAACAAAAATATTTGTACTAAATATATTACAAAGGGTAAAATAAATATTTTATTTTGAGTAATTATCATGAATTATCATGAAATTCATGAAAGTTAACGCGAAAATCTACTTATTAGTAGATTTTAGAAAACAATGAAATTTTTCTAAATTATGATGGCACTTTTTTTCATTTTCAAGTTAAATTTGGAAAAATTAAAATTTTTATAGCCCTTTTTTCAAGTATGTCCTCCAATTACAAGAATGTAAATTTTACTACATTATTTTTCTCAATGTGTAATAAATTCAGTAACAATAATATTGAAATAAAAATGCATATTATTTAAAACCCTTCTTTGAATTTGAAACTCAGTTAAAAAACTTTCCCCAAGGTAATTTCTATATTTGCAACAATGAATTCACGTTTTTGTAGGATAATGCAATACTATATATAATACTATATATAATATTCTAATATATATTAAGATAGAAATAACATTACAGAAGTTGTTGTGCCGCAACTAATTAAATGCATAAAATGTTTCGCATACAGACCATCATCAACACAACTTTACGTGATAGTAACTTAACTTTTAAAATTATTTTTCCGATTAATATTCCGTTTTACAAAGTATAATTGCCATTAAAAAAAATTTAGAATTTAGAATTATTTAAAAAAATGTTCAAGTATTACTTATTTTTAAATTTTGTCTATTTTTCAACTCGCTTTTATGAAAATTTTCCTGTGGAGATGCGTTCTTTCAATAAATTTCTGGGCGTCAAGCAGACATTGAGTAATATTTTACATTCAGAATATAAAATAACTTGTTATTTCGGTTTGTGGAGTTTTAGAATGAAAGTATTCTGATTCTTTACATATAACATTTTCACCTTTAACATAATCATATTAAGAATATTTTCAGGAAGTACGGTATTATAAAAGTTCATTTAAACATAACATTTACTTGCATTTAATAAAAGTTAATGAATGGCATGCGATAAGATTAGACAAATTATTTAAAATTTTTATAAAATCTTATTTGAGTTTTTATAATTTGAAAACTTTGTTTGATTTTTTTAAGTTTTCCTATTTTTAGATTTTAAAATCAATGATTTAGTGAGCATCACCCACATGTGCTTCTGAGATGCTTGCGGCTGAACGTGATTTCTCACCAGTGCGCCGTAGACGAGTTTACGATGTCGTAAAGACCGTTTGGTGACCTACCAGAAATTTTGTGAGCAAGAAGCTTTTAGGTGCTTAGCGTATTTGAAAATATCATATGTATCTGATATAATATGATATAAATTATATATATAAATTGAAAATTTTTTTTCATTTTCTTTGACATATATAATTATTTATCAGACCTTAAACTATCATTACTGATTATTGTAGCTTGAAATGGGACCTTAATATTACTTAAGCTCCAATTAATTAAAGTTTGCTTATATTCATAGTAGACCATAGATCAGGCTAACTCGATTATAGGCATATACATTTTAATAAACTGAATATTAATACACTCGTTAACGAAATATGAGTCTATTGTCAAATAAAATCTTCTACAGAGCAGCTAAAATGTAATACACTTTATAAAATATTACTATTTTAAAATTTTTTTTTTTGTTTCAATATTTAAAAAACGATTGGGCATTTATAAATAAATGCTTTATAACAAAATAGAATCACAATAAATATTGAATATTACATGCAATCATTTCTTCATTAGTCCGACTCTGAGTGTATATAAATGAAACGCTCAATCTTTTAAGCAAAATCAAATTTTAACTTTTCAGTGTACTATCGCCGAACTTGTTACTCACTTTTTAAACGAATAAATCTATTGTCACGGCTTGTATTTGCGTGAAATACATGTCTATCGAGCATCAAAGCACAGTTATTGTCTTACACAAATTTATTAAATTTTAAATAACAATTTGTTCTCTATACATATATTCATTAAAGTTAGCATTCAATATTGTAAAATTAATCATATAAATAGAATTCTATTATGCTTTTAAGTAAATAAATTGACAAGAAATTGCTAATACGCGCTATATGATACTAGATCAATACAATCTTTATATATTATTTTTACTAATTCGGATAAAAACTGAAATACTTGGGATTGTACGCATCCAATTCGTCGAAGAAAAATAAGTTTATTAGAAGTATATCGTAAAAAATTTACGATACTAAAATCGATTAAAAACAATGATGATTTCAAGAAGTAACTTTTCTGAATAATTGTTATAGCGTCATGTGAGGTTGTTTTCAATTTCGGTGGTAAAGATAACGGTACAAACTTTCCTTTATTAGTTCGAAGGCATGCAGTTCATGCAATCGTTATTGTATATTTCATTAATTTTCCCGTGGTGTTATTTCATTTCTACTTCTGACTTCGCTATATTAGTTTCCTTTGGTCTATTGCATAGTAACAATCACATTTTCATAGCAGTTCGCCAAATCATAACCAATTCTGATTTTGATGATAACAGTTATTGGCTCCAAAGGATCTCAGAAGGTTTATGTTCACGATTTCCACGTTATAACATGCAGAATTCTAGTGATGAGTGGGGTACATTCTAAGTGATTCAGTATACTTATATTTTTAGGAGCGAAAAGACCATGAGAATTGGTTTAAAGTTATGTTGGTTAAAATTTAGGAAACAATTAAAAATACAATGAATTTTCGTAAAAATTTTAATATACGGATCAATATTTTTTAATATTACTCAATATTATATTATTATAATTAATTACTTATAATTAATATATAATTACTTAATAATATATTATTGCTTAATACTAATGTATTATGCAAGGGGAGTAAAATAAGTGTTTTTTGCCCAAGTCGAGTTTGACGTCCGAACGAAGCGAGGGCGGCAATAAAGACGAGGGCAAGAAACACCTTTTGCTCCCGTGCATATACTATTTTTTAACACGAAGGGGGTTAAATTCAGTTTTTATCAGTTATAATAGCTGAAGTTTTACGCCTGCGCATTAAAAAAGCTATTTTCTAGTTTTGGTTTTTTTTATAACTTCATCTAGAATATGTCCAAACTGAAGTATACATAAACATTCGACATTACGACCATTTTATTGTTCCATTTTTTTCATACGTTAAACTCTATAATGTTAGTTCTTTTTTTTCATCGGTTTACGAGATTTTAGAGTACAGATTCAAAAATCTTCTCTCGTGTCTTTTACTTTGTTTAATTTAAACCTCTTTTATCCAAAAATATGTTTTAATGGCGGGTTGTAATCATTTTATACGAGGCATTCGTATCTATCATTAGAATCAAATTTCCCTTATTTTTCATATTAGAATGTAGTTGAACATAATAAAGGCAAAATAAAGATCATACATGACATGATAAAACTTTATTTTTCTCGAAGACTTTCCACTCATTCAAAAAGCTATGAGGATTCTGCTTCACATGAAGTAGTAGTACCCTCGGAGGATTCTATTTCAGGTCAAACAGAATTCTCATAGCTTATTATCTATTAAAACTTAACTGTAAAATCATAGCAACTTATAGTGATGTATTTTCCCTGGTAGAAATAATAACACTTTTCATTGGTACAAAAGTAGTTTTTGCGCAGTTCTAATGCTAAAAAAATATACTCCTGGAAAATGGCCAAAAAGTATGCTGTTAATATATATAAATTATTAAACTATAAATTGGCCAAAAACTGCGCATTTTTTATATAGTTTTTGGGCTTTTCTATTTAAATCCATAATAAACATTTACCAACTATATTTGCATCTGCCAAGCTTATACGTAATAATTGGCCATTTTTGCGACTCCAGTGAAACTTTAATATAATTGGTCAAAAAAACGTTACATTTAGGTAGGAAAATTGGCCAAAATTAATACCATTATTTGAGCATTGTCTCAGTTAAAATGGCCAATTTCTGTTCTAAAAATGTTTGTTTTTTCTACCAGGGTTGCAACCGTTTTATACTAACTAAATACCAATGTATTTACGGCATAATATCTAAGAAAAGAAGTTTGTAGAAGCTTCGAGTCCAGGAAAATCGCTAGTTTTTGTTGCAATAAATATAAATATTTATTTGTCTTACTTGTATTTAATAAAGTAATAAAGTAAGATTAATAGAGTAATAATATACAATAAAATTTTAATTTACTGTTATGTACTATTGATTTTTTTATATGAAACCAAATGTAATAACTAATTTCACTAAAGTTTGTATCAAAATTATTAAAATACGTCATGGTAAAACAGTTCAGGAAATATAATTAATCCAACAGTCGTTTCGTTAAATATTTATGGCATCGTAATCGCCTGAATCACTAAATTACTTTATTAGTTGAAAAATGTACTTGCATAAACAGAATAATATTACAAAATCTTATCATAAACATAAACTTAATGAAGATAAAGTGTTCAAATGTGTAAATTTCGTGCTTACCACGCGTCAAGATAAAAATTTCACAATTCCCACAGAAATACTGTGTAGAGGAAAGTCCTGTACTTTTTGACATTTCAACTCTCCGCCATAAGCCCTCTGGATCTGACGCTTACCACGTTAAGAATGAACGTGTCGATCCAAGGCACTCATCCGCCTTATACTTTGCCCATGCACGGCGACGCTGATCGATTATCGGTCTTGGGGACGTCAATCAAGGTCGTTTCCTCCGAGGAAAATTTGCGGAGGAGCCGCAGTGACGCACTTGGACGGAAATTGCGAAACCAGTGGATCACTAAACTTACACATACACCCACGTACATGTATACACGTATACAAGCGTCTGCCTAGTTTATGTGCGTATATACAATCTGAAATCCAGAGAATCGGTACTCTCGGCATCGATTGGCCCAAGCCTCGCAATGCTCCTGAAGATAACGAAAACTACAGACTGACAGTTATAAGACAATATAAGCTCGGCGATAAAATTATTATAGCCAAACGTATCCTGTAAGTGTATACTCCAATCGATAGAAGCTTCGACTACTTAGCTAAAAAGCTTTGGAAATGCGTGTAAATCCGTCGCGTGAAATGATGCCATAACGATCAGCTACACGAGCTTATGGTGCTTGTCAATTATAAATGGAAGAGTGAAGGTTTAAGTGCCAAGAAGAAAAAGTATATATCGTTTTATCGAATACGATAGTTAGTTAAAAAGGATTTTATTCAATGAACAGAATTTGTAGAGGTTTATTTACTTTGAATTTATAATTTTACCATCTTGAAGTAATATTGTAAATTTATGTATAACTATTTTTCTATTTCTAATTGTAAGTCCTGTCAAAACAGGACAATCGTCATATATACAAAATTTATGTATTTTGCATTGAATTTTAATTTATATTAAATTTAAAAGATGATTATCACCTCTGTATTGCAAATTTTGATTAACCTTCGAGACGGATTCGTCACCAAATAATGCATTGTTCTAACCACAGTTCAATTACAACTAGGGCTTGTACGAAACTAACGTCATTAGAGGATTAGTTCAGAAGCAATTATTACACATTAATAGTAAATTAAGGTTAATGACTTTGCAATAACTTAATAACTAAAATCCTAACAAAAGCTTTGGTTGGTAACTTACATTTATTTTTAAATTTTATGTGTAATAAGTATTATATAATAAAACAATTCTTAAAAATGAAATTGCGTTTATCATTAATTTATTACATGTGTAGCTTCTTAAGGAAACTGTAAACGTAATTTCAATATGACATCGTAATAGCTAATCTCAGCAAATTTACTGACATATTCAACTTGACCGCAAAATCAATATCATCGGTTTCGGCTTATTGAAACATTCGATTCATTCCAAAATATATCATTTATGTATAAAGAACAAATTCTTGCTCATACAACTTCTTTGTAGCGTAAAATTAATGAGGATATTAGAATGCAACTTAATTTCTATTAGCTTTTCTCTTTTTAGTCTCGCACCCGCAAATTCAAATAAGTTAAAAAATAAAAATTTTTAAAGGCTATTTCTTTTTGTGGCGCTTAATACATTTTAGAAACAATTTTAGTACATAAAAGACATTCCGAAAATATCATTTGAAATCAAGCTTTTATTCTAAAATAAAAATTAATTTTAAAAATAGAAAAGTTGAAGCAAATGACAATTGTGATAGTTTCTATATTAAATAGCAGTAAAACTTATGTATGAAAGAGCTTATCAAAGTAAAAAGACTTTATGAGTAAGCATCCAACAAATTAAGAAAACAAATTCCTTTATAGAATCTGATTGACAATTTTCGACGGAGATCACACATCATGGCAGCCTTGCGCTTGGTCATTCTCATCCGGCGTGAGCCTTTAACGTCTCTGAGCAATGATATTGGCCTCAACAAAATAATGAATAAATTGAGCGGAGGGCAATACAAACATAATGGCCGCGACAGTACATCCATGATTCAAGTTTCATTATCCTATTAGATTCAATGGGCGATGTATAAGGAAGATCTTCGCTCTCGTTTCTTCTCGATCATTTCTCTCTCGTGCTCTCTGTCCATCTCGTAACTTTCTCTCTCACTCTCAATAGTATCTTTTCTTTTATCATCAACTTAATTCACTTTTCCTATCCTTTTTTCTATTTAATATAATTTATTTTAGCAACAAATTACTTATAATTCAAAAAGTTATTTTCTAATTGAATTTATCAAATATTTATTCCAATTAAATGAAGCGCACTAAAAAAATGAGAATTTTATACAATATGCTTAAAAACTGTTCTAATAAAAAAACTATCGTGACCTGCATTAGTAATCCTTATACGTGTTTAAAACAGATTTGGTCTTTAACAAATGTACAAGAAATTAAGATTATTGGTTCATCAGTACGTATGGCTTCAAAATGATAAGTCTACCGATTTACAGTCATTTTCTGATTATACATTACTTCCAAGCTGTTGCTTGCTGCTTGTAACAGACCTTTCTAAGTGAATAACCTTTCATAATCCTCGATCTGCGGAATATTGTCTCTTCGCGTGTAAATGAAGCCAATAAAGACATAAGGATTGAAGAGGTAAACGCATAAAGCATAAAACGTGCCACGTCAAATGGTTATTGTAATTGCAAACATTTTATAAACTAGTTTTCATCCAAACTCGTAAATATTGACAATAATTGCGAAAGCTTTGAATTCTCCACGTTTCTTGGTTTAATTAAAAAGTCGGTTTTCTCAACAAACATTAAAAGTCGACTAAATACATTTCTAAATAACAACATTTTGATTACTAGTTTTTCAATATACGTCATTTCCTATCAAATAAAAACGTATCATCCTTACAAATATCAATAACAATAATTACGCATTCATTTTTCAAATGCAAAATTGTGCGGCAATTTAAAAGCAATCGATAAGGCCGCTGACCTGTGGTGCTTTGACGTCAGCCGTGTGATATGTATCTGTAAAACCATTTATTGTATAAAAGAAAAACGTTACGTACGTATAATAAACGGTTCAACAGATTAAAACTTTTATTTCAACAATTTTGTATAAATTATAAAAACTAAATTGTTTACAAATCTTCTCTTCGTAGTTAAAATGACATTAGTTTCAAAATAGCATATATATCATAAAACGTTTTGAAATGCAAAATACTTATTATTTTTTACCACCTGGATTTCAACTTCCATTTAATTAAAAAATATCGAAAGCATCCCCTCAATGAATTCTGATTTCTTTTACGAAATGACACCAAAATGAATACATTTTTGATTATCATAAATTACAAAAATTCATTTTTTCATTGTAAGAAGTATTCATTCAAAATTGATTTAAAATGTATTTGTATCACAGAAATTCTATATTTAAACTGAAAACATTTATATACTTCTAGAATTGAAAACAAATTTTGTATAAATTTTCTTCAAAGCTATAAAATAACACAGACATGTAGCAACGGTATATTGATGCTTTAAATATCAAGCACAATTGATTTATAAGAGCATTTGATTTATATGAATGCGACAAATCGAAGCAGTCGCAAGTACACAGATGAGACACATTTACAATTCAAGCAACCCTCGAGTAAGGATTCGAGGGGCAAAATCCCGTAGCAGCATTCAAATCGTACATTTTTCATTTTCCAAACGTCGTTCTCTCAATGTATCTTTTTTTACTGGAACTTTTAGATTTTTGGAAAAATATTCTGTGCCCCGCGAGACGAAATCCATCGATCAATAAACCTGTACAACGCTTTAATACATGTACCTGATTTTATCAAAAATCGCTCAGTTCGATTGTCTTTCTGTGATAACACTTTACCTGTTTATCAATTTAGCACTTTATAATGAATAAATGTTAATTAATTTAATAAAGGTGATAATTTCCGTAAAATTGTAGTGAAGAATCAGTTTTATCATTTGATAAAATATATGAATGCAGAATTTTGTTTCTAAAATTATAATTTAAATGCAACTATTTATTTTTGCGTGTCAGCTAAATTAAAATGATTATAATAAGAATTATCATTAATATAAGAGTAAAAACATTTTTTACCATTATGTCATTAATAGTGCATAAATTATATTACTTTTAATTTTTTATAAAGCTATTATATTCATTGATTAATAACATCTGACGAAAACAAATTTTTAATGAAAGTTAGAATTAACTAGAAAAGATAAATGATTTGAAAAATTAAAAGTCGAACGATAAAGCCAATGCTAATTAAGTTCCAAGCTTTGATCTTCATTTATCTTCAGCTCGCTTTCATTAAGCTCTTCAACTCTGAGAGCTTTGTTTAGTACGGTAGAAGTTGTATTATAGGGCACATTTTTTACTGAGACGTTTTATGACTTCAGTACAGAAAAACATTTATCTTGCTTATTTTTATAATTGTAGAACTAAATTTTTCAAAAATATATATTTATCAATAATAACTAATTCATTATTAAATCTAAAGATGAGAAAAATAAGATGTTGAGAAAAATTAATTTTTCCTAGAGGAAGCATTTTGATAGTAATTTTTGAAGGCACCCACACATGCATACCCGGGCTTACCCACACACACACACACACACATACATTCGTACCTTTACCCACATATGCACACCTATTTACTTCTTCTTTGTTCTTCATCCTTTCTAAATTTCTTCAGAATGTTTGCTGCATAATTACTGGTTGCAGAACATCCGTCCTCTAAAGTCAGCATAGCCATCATAATTGACTCAGGAGTTACTCTGGACTGAAGATATCACTCCAATTCTCCCCTCTTTTCTCGGTATCGTAGGCAGTCGCAAAAGACTTGCTCAGCATCTTTTTTTACATCCAAATATACTGGGCAGTATGAGCAATTTTCTAATTTAAATCGATGCAGGTACGTCTGGAAACATCTTTACCCGGTCAAAAACTACGTCATGTAGTAATTAACCTCACCGTGTCTTCTGTCAATCCAGTCCTGTATTCTTGGTATGAGGCGATGTGTCCATCGCCCTTTGTTGCTGGCATCCCATCTTCTTTGCCACGCATTCATTGTCAGTTTGCTCGCTGAGTTCCAGATTTCCTTTGGGATACAGTCGTTTAGCTGTTTCTTCCTCTCGAAAATGTTCTTCCTCTCTATCGCCAGGAGGTCAATTGGAGGCATGATTACTATAACGTGCAGCCTCCTCTGATACCGTGCGGTAAGCAGACGCGACCCTCGGCGCACTTCTCCTTTTTTTTCCCCCTTTAATGAGTTATTGCCGCGATGCGGTTATGTACTCTAGTGCACTTCTCCTATACACTGTCGATAGCATAAGTGGGAAAGATTTCACCAACATGGCATTTGCCCACATTGGGGCTCCGTACAGCATAATCGATGTGGTTACACTGGCTAAAAATAACCTTCGTTTTTGAGTTGGCCTTCCTACGTTGTCATCAATCGTGATATATCAGCGCCAACATTTGCTGCTTTCTCACTCACTGTGTCAAGGTGTTGCTTGAAAGTCAATTTCGCATCTATAATATGCTGAATGGTCGACTGAGAAATAATTTCGTACCCTTCCACTGTTTTTGTTACCGTCTCCATCTTCTTTCTGCTGGATATAAGGATGACTTTTTTTTTATGGCTAGCAAACTCCAAGCCTATGTCGGTCCATTCCTGGATTATGTATATCGCCTCATTTGCGATTTCTTTCACTTCCTTCTTCTGTTTCGCAACCACGACCACTGTAATATCGTCAGCGAATCCCACGATAGTTACTCCTTTTGGTAATTCTAACCTTAATGCTCAATTGTATATGATGTTCCACATTGGTGGGCCTAGCCCTGACCCTTGGGGTACACCTTTTGTGACTTCGTAGGCTTCGGTGCCTTTCTCAGTGTCGCATAGTAAGGGTTCTGTTCTTCAAATAGTCAGCCATCACCCTTATATACACGGAAATTTTTGTTTTTGCAATGCTTCATGTATTTTACTCGAATTCGCTGAGTTGAATGCTTTTTTGATATCTAGCGTAACAATTGCACAGTACTTCTTTGTACCTCCTTTCAATCGTTTCCCCTCAATCGCTTTTTTTGCAGTGTCGATTGTTAAGCTAATCGCTGCTAGGGTGGAACGCTTCTTCATAAATCCGTATTGGTATTCCGCATGTCCACAGGATTCTTCAATAGTCTGCTCCATTCTAGTGCAGATTATGCGTTCAGAAATCATTCCCAAGGTGTACAACATGCAGAGTGGTCTAGTTTTGTAGCAATACGAGACGTTGCTTTTTCCAGTTGGTAGGAAATATTCTTTATTTGAGATATGAGTTGTACAGTCGACGAATACTTCAAGGTGGGCATAGATAGCGTATTTCAATGCAATATTGGGTTTGCCATCCAAACCTGGAACCTTCTTATTCCTCACTTTTCTGCATGCAACTACTGTTCTTCGTTTATTCCTACTTCAATATTACATGGTCGCGCAATTATTTGGGGAACAGTGTAGTAACGACCCGTTGCAACAATACCAGGCACTTGGGAGAGGGGACGTCGTATCTCTTTATTTTCTTCATTACTATTTTGTAAGGTCGACCCGAAGGATTTTGGTTGACCTCGTCCTGTAATTCCTTTAGACATCGCCGTTTGTTGTCGCGGATTGCCTTCTTTAGCTTCCTTTTAGCGTCCTTCATTTCTCGATTTCGAGCATTCTCGCAATCGGGAAAATATATTTCCTAATCTCCTAGTCCGGTGGCACTCGTTTCGAGCACTCTCGATCTTTTTGTTCCACCAGTATACTGGTGGTCTTTTTTATTTGCTACTCTTTTTGGCATATTAACATCGTAGGCTCGAGCGATGTTATTGTTCACCTGCTCAGCTTTGTTGTTTTTGCCGACCCAACCAATTGTGTTTCTTCTATTATTTGCAGAAACATTACCTTATCAAACTCCGTTGCTTTTCAATCAGAGCTATAGTCCCTTGTAAATACGTTCGATTTTCGCCATGTTTTAAATAATTCTATTATTATGGCCTGGTGATCATTATTTGTTTATTGTTCATTTACGGTCCATGAGCCAACCTGTTTAACAAGGCAGCTGTTGATGAAAGTTAAATCATCAACGCATCCTGCGTTTCCTCTTTTAAAGGTAAAAGTGTAGTCTAGTTTTAAAGGTAAAAAGGTAACTCTTTTATTGGTTCTTTGGCTACCCCACTCTACTAATGAGACTTTAATGCCCAAGCATTAAAGTCTCCGGGTATCAGTACCGGCTTTTTTCCTTCAACATCTTGTAGTAGCCAGTCGAGGAACCGTTCAAACTGCTTGATTGATGCATTAGGCGAAGCGGAGCAGCTATATACCTTTTATTTTCGCACGTACAAACCCTTGACACGTACAAACTCCTCCTTAAAAATCATTTTTTCCTGGACTGCAAATTTCTCGCAGATCTAGATTGCAGCTTAACTGATCCATCAGATTCCCACGCTGGTTCATCCAGATTTTTGTACTGCTCGTACAGGACAGCCACATCAACATTCTGCTTCCGGACATACTGGCAAAGAAGCTTCTGAGCTATCTCGCAGTGATTTAGATATATTCAAAAATAGGGTCAAAAATTCTGTTTTGGTTTCACTTATTCGTTTACGTTTTATCGTCAATTTTTGATTTTCGAAAACTTAAATTCTAATTTTTTTGAATGATAATGAGAGCTTTCCCACTTTAAGAAATTACGGAAGTGCCAAGGTGAAATAAGTATTAGAGATCAATTTTTTTTTTTATAGAAAAGAAATTGCTTCTTTATTATTTCGCTTATATTTCACATAAATGATAAATTATTATATTTAATATTAAGACTAAATATGGATTCTAGCTTACGTTCTACTTTATTTTAGAAACTAAGATTCGAGCAGTTGATAATTTAATTTAAGAATTATAAGCTTTTGTAAAAAAAAACACGTTTTTATTACAAACACAAAAACCATAAGAGCTAGGGTAACTTTTTGAAATTGGCCTTTGTTCGATTCAAATATCTCAATCCTATCATTAAAAAAAATTAAAATTAAATATTTCAAAAATCGAAAATTTGCGAAAAACAAAAACAAATAAGCTAAACAAAAAAAGATTTTTTTTTGCCGCCATCACAAAAAAAGCAACAAAAATGAGCCGTGAACGATGAAAATCCGTTCAGTAGAAGCTGAGATACGGCGTTATACACTCACACACACACACACACACACACACACACACACACACACACACACACACACACACACACACACACACAC